>JAJDMX020000047.1:0-162054 GCA_022345685.2 Nothomitra cinnamomea | reverse complement strand
ATATTGTGTTAGTATCGTTAGTTTTCGCAAAGTGTCGAAAGCTCGGGTGCTGTCGAAAGCCCGGTGATGTACTCTATAGCCATCTGTTTTCGATCGAGTAGCCAACCCGAGGACTGGTTTCTACATCTTATGCCGAATGTCGTTGAAGCCGATGGAGTGTCGGAAAGTCGACCTGTGATCCCGGCCGACTCAATACGATAATATTGCATGGACGATCGATTCTTGATTTTCGTTGTCGCTTTTAGAATAAAATTGCGATTATCCCAAAGCGAAGGCGATCGCCCGTCGGGCAAAACGTCTGGGGGACGCGGCGTTAGGTTTTGTCGTTGTTACATTAATGCGGGAGGGATGACCGCAGTTGTGTATGGGGTGGTACATGTGCCAAAAGAGGAGAATCCCCCTGTAGGACTTTCCGACACGGGATGCGAAACAAGCCCAATATTACGGTCGTCATTATCTCCCGATGGTGTTGGGCATTTCCACGGGAATGGCGCAACTGTCAGGATATAATCCTCTGGCAGGTAGTAAGTTTAAACTTTGCCTCACACACCCCACCCTTGCGGCAGTCACCTGGGTTCGGGGTTCCTGCACAGCGGCGTGACGCGGCAGGGAATACGAGTAAGGGTGCCACAGAACGGAGGTAATGAAAGGGTACCTGGAAGGCGCGGCACCTAATGACCCTATTAAACTGTGGAAGGGGCAGCCGTAGGTTCGGTTCTGGTGTTTGCCACATGGAACCAGGATTTCCCTCCCCACACCTGTGGTAGTTGGGTCCCTCTCGCAGTCCCTAAGTACGTATGGAGTGTTGTAGAATCGAGTGTACAAGGGCGAAAAGCTAGGGGTAACGAACGACTATATTGAAAGCGACTATTATGTAATCTCTGTTTTACGTAGGTGCTTCTAGTCAGCTTATATACTACCGCTAGCGGTGCTTAGGCCTCCGGAAAGACCGACGGGGGCCTCCGGATCATAGGCTTCTGGGCATGGCCAAGCCGGAAACCTATGGAGCTGGTAACAGTACTGAAACGCGGCAGCACCCAGGCGCCAACAACAACATAGAGGCTAAACTGCTACGGTCCTTTAACTGACACGATGATAGAAGAACGGAAATATCCCTCAATCACAGAAGATCCATGGGGGGCGGGGGGTGGTTTGAGATGGATTTTGCTCTTTTCGGCCTCCCAAGGCGGAGGACCATCTCCTGCTTTGAGTATGCTTCTGGATAGCATAAGGTTGATTCCGATATCGACCTAGTTATAACTTCTTTTGTGACTTCACCATCACCCATTCCCTTCTTCAGCACCCAATTGTTCACCTCGATCACCGGATGCCATCATGTACATTCTCCCCGCCCCCGTCGTAGCGCCGAGTGCCCTCGCTAATGGGCATAAAACCGTTAGTGCCCCTATCAACGGGAAGGCAACCTCCGCCACCAAAGCTCTCTACTGCTTCCTCAAAGCCAAGTATGGGAACTGTTGTAGGATCGAGTGTACGAGGGCAAAAACTAGGAGTAATGAGCAACTCTATTGTGAGCGACTGCTGATTAATACTACATAGGGGTTCCGGCCTCCTTATGAGTTGCTGCTAGTAGCGGTAAGTCTCCCCAAGTAGCTGCTGTAAGCCTCAGAGCTGAAGCATCGGCTTCGCCGAAGCTAGCTCGCCATGGTCTCGGCGGTGCCGCAGGCACCACCCACAACAGGAACCATATCCTGTCGGGTCAAACCGACGCCAACGAGATCAACTGGGTCAAGGGCAATATCGGCAAGACCCCTCTCGCCGAGTCCTTTGGCTTTATAGACTATTCCCCCTCCCGCGTCGCCGACGGGGCCTCGTCCCACACTGTCGAGGACGCAATGAACCATGCTGCAAAGGGTAGCATCGTCGCCTTCCACTAGTAATGGAATACCCCGACCTGCCTTTACAACACCGCAGCAGAGCCGCGGTACTCGGGCTTTTACACGAAGGCTACTTGCTTCAATGTGCAATGCGCGTTGGCTGAAGGATCAAGAGGAGCAAATTACAAGTTGATCTTGAGGGATACTGATGCGATTGCCAACTAGTTGAAGAGACTGCAGAATGCGAACATACCAGTTCTCTGGCGTCCTCTGCACGAGGCTGAGAACCCTAGTTGCCTATCCGCACCTAGATTGAAGGCACAGGCTAACGAGAATACCAAGGTGGCTGGTTTTGGTGGGTGCAAAGGGGCTGGTCCCGCGAAACAACCGTACAATCTCATGTACGACCGCATGACCAACTACCACGGGCTCAACAACCTCATCTGGGCCTGGAACTCTCTTAACTCTGGTTGGTATGCCGGTAACGGCCGCTGCGACATCATTTCCACCGACATATATGTTCTGTTCCAAGCGCGAAGATTCCCGCTTCGCGAAGAGGCTGTTCCATTCGTGAAGGGGATTACTTTCTGAACAGGATGTCCTGGCGAGAAACTAGCAATATATTCAATAGTAAAGGCGTATTAATTCGTTAGGTACATCAGAACAAAAGATAAGTCCGTGGGCCTAGAACAATTGTAGAAGATGCTGAGTTGTTGCCATCACCACTGCCGTCTGCCCCATTTACTTCTTTTAAGTCAGCCTGCAGTCCTCACCTGCTACGTCGGGGCTCCGCAGGTGGCTCTAAGTTAGTTCCAGCCCTCTTTCGAGTATTTTTTTGGCTGCTAGAAGCCGCCCTGGGCTGATGTTCATGTGGTGTTGGTGCTGGGGGCTCACGATCTACTAGAGCTATTTGATTAAATTCAACTGATGCTGCAAGGTTGCCGCAGATATGGCTGGCAACAGAATGGCAATGGACTGTACATTTTACACCATTTCTGGTACAACGGCACCTCCTAGAACTATAGTTTCCAGTGCAAGTACAAGATACTCCAACTCGTGTAGACGTTGAAGCAAGCCGTGCTACAGCATGCACAGTGATCGTAGCTTGAGTATTGCCCATATTTGCAATAAGCTCCTTAAACGTGTCTGCTGAATCGTCTAGTACTTGATTAAGTTCCTTAGTCAGATAATGCTCTGCGAGTATGCCATACTGTGTTTGCAGTTGATACCTGTCCTTGTGTGGGATGTCCACAATGAGTGCAATTAGCCTAGCATTATCTGTAGCAGCTTTGTCCAGTCTAGGAACTTTAATGGCAACCACATCTCCAGTTTTGAAGGTTTCAATTAGGTACTGATGACCATAGCGTCGGACCATGTTCGTATATACCTTTGGTTGGTTGACTTGGACTTGTTGTTCAACAGGAGTAGGTGTATATGGGTCTCGAGCTTCCTTATCAAACAAGTCTTCCAAGCCCATGGTGTTCTCTTCAAATGCATCATCACTGCCGTCGATATCTTCTTCGTTGATATCAGTAAGGTGGTGGAGGTGCGTAGGAACTCGATCTTCCCATCGTGGCTTTCTACCAAACTGTTGTGTTTGTTGCCCGCGCGCTGCTCTGCGGCAGTGCTGCCGCCGGCTCTAGAGGCTTCCGGCTTAGCTATGCCCGGAAGCCCATGATCCGGAGGCGCTCATCGGCTCCAGAGGCTTCCGGCATAGTCATGCCCGGGAGGCCATGGCCCGAAGGCCTGAGCACCGCTGGCCGCAACATATAAGCCGGCTAGAATTCTATGTAGCAAGTAGTTAGTCGTCGCTTTCAATTATAGCCGTTCCTTACCTAGTTTTCGCCCTCGTACATAGCCAATTCTACAACACAAACATTACCTCATAAGGGGAGAGGTTGTTTGGTAGAGCCGTATGCGTTTGCCAGTTCATTGCTAAAGCAATGTCAGGCAAGGCCATAGACCATGTTGTCCGCCCGCTCTCATCCTTCCATGCTTGAAGCTTGGCCTTCATGACCCCATTTTCCTGCTCTACTAACCCCCGAGTCCGAGGATTTCGAGGACGGCCATTCTTGATTTTAATTCCCTGTTTCTGCAATAGGTACAGCAATACTCCCTTAAATTCTGTACCGTTGTCACACTGCAAAATCTTTGGTATTTCAAAGCACCCAATCTAAAATGCTACGCAGTCTGCCAACTCAGCACTAAGCTTGCTTCGTAAGGTGTATAACAAGGAATACTTGCTAAAATGGTCCTTAATATGTAGGATCCATTTGAACTATTCGTCGGGTTCATGTCGCATGTCAACAAGGTCAATTTGTACTTGCTCCAGGATAGCCAATGTAAGAATGGGAGTTAACAGAGATCTGGATTTATTGGCTCTATTTACCTATTAAAATATTAGCATAGAACGTAAATGGAATGTAGACTACTAACACTTACAAGGCAATTTTGGTAGCGATTTAGTAGCTAGGCTACCTCATCTTTGGTTATGCTGTAGTACCGCTCATACAGGGCCTTAAAAGTTTTAATGATACTTGCATGCCCAAGCGCAAGATGTGTAGACTTGATACGCTCGAAGGTCTCGTACGAACAGAAAACATACTTGGCTGGTTCGTTATCAAGTGCCTGTCGAAAAAGCTGCCCATCTTGTAGCTCAAAGAGTGATAGAGCTTTACTCTTTGCATTGTACTGTTTTTGTCAAATTTCCTTGTTGTCCGAGGAAGGTTTTTCATTCGGGTTCCGTAGCCAATGTCTATACTCGGCCCGCTTGGCTGAAGTAAAGAGCTGGCGTTTGGTGTGAGCAGCGCTGTTAAGGTAAACCTCAAAGCTATGCTCGGTCTCCACTGTAAATGGTGGGTGTGGCTCAAAAGAATTTGCCATGATGATCTGATGCTCTACAGTGGGAATTCTACGATTATTTATGCTCCAACTGCCCCCTACAACGACCTTGGACTTCAGCGGTTTGAGCTGTCATTTAGGATGCTCCGTCGGTCCGTTGGAATTTATCAAGGGTTCAGCTTCGGAAGCTCGCGCCGTTGCGGTCAAAATCCGGAGCATTTCTTCGGTAGGACGGCCCAGTCAGAAAGTTATCCTAGTCGCGAAGTGATGTATCACTTCGCGAATAGGATTATCCCCTTTGCGAATTTTGTCTCTTCGCGAAGGGGATAGAACATATGGATACAGATGCTCTGCTCCCTACAAGCGCGGCGGGAGCATCACCTCCGCTAACTGCCTAAGCGTCTATCCCCCGCCGCCCCACTAGCACTGCCATATCGCCATCAAAATGTCTCTCCACAATTCTAGCCACAGGTTGCGCTAACCAATGGAATTAGGCAAGTCAGATCGCTCAGTTTGGCTGCCACAACAATCTCCACGAGCCAATCTCTGCGCTATACTTGGCCCCCTATTGCGTCATCAACCTAACTATTTTGCGGTGACAGAAGTTTTTGCCTAGAACTAATTAGTCTTTTAACGTAACATTTGTTGGCTGCAATGGCTATCTTGACTATATAAGCTCTACCAGATATCCCCACTGTAAGGGGAAGGAAAAAATCTTCCTTTGAAGACTTTCTAGGAAGTGCAAGAGCTTGCGCATGGAGGGTTATGCGTATTGTTGAGTGACTGGGCATTTTGGTGGGGTATTGCTTAACTAAAGTTGGTTAGGGATCCAAATTTTCTAGGCGTAGTTTGGGAGCAATTCTCGCCCGGGCAAACACTTCTTTCACACCATAACAGTACTCTATCTGGTATCGATGCCCAATACCAGAATTGGCCGGCATCGCTCCGTTAGGCCTGTGCACAGGCTACCCCAACGAAAAATAGCCCTTAATACCAGACTTTCGATAACACGAAATGTTCGCTCGTCAAACTGGGATATCTCCGCAGCCTCAGTCAACTGGATATGGGAGTTCTATGAAAAGAGAATCCCAGCTAAGAAGCCTCCCCAGCGTCAACTATTCACAAAGCCATTTGACACGGTGTCAAGGACAGCCCAACAACAGTCTCAACACCCACATAAGCGAGATCATAGTAATGTCTTCCTCAGACTTTGATTGCGGTGCCGAGCCTACGACGCTTCAACACAAAAAGTAGGGGAGGGTCAAAGGGCCCCCCAAAGCCAAGACTACGCCTTGCCCTTGGTCCTGGACATAGCCATCTCACGAACGTTGCACCCATTGTGGTCTCCTTACTTTTGAATCTGAGGAAGAGACCTATAAACTTCTACAAGCAAATACGTATCCGATTCCACTTCCAACCGCTCCCCTCTCCCTCTTCTCTTCTCCCTTTCCATCGGTATATAGCCTTATAGGACTAACTCCCCCTCCCCGACCCAATGCGATCCCCCTGCACACCTCCACCCACCGCTCTGTTTAATCCAGCGATATCCCATAACACAAACGCCCATCTTCCTTAATTTCTCCTGCGCTAACGCTTCTTTCTTCCTTTCAGCTTCCATCTCCTTCCTTTTCCTTTCTATTTCCCTTAATTCCTCCTCTTTGGCTCGACGTTCGAGTTCTCTTTGTATCCTCTGCGCTTCTAACAGACGACGTGATTCACTGTCTTCGCTCTCTGAAGAGGGCGGGAGTAGCCGGGATTGAGATTGGGACTTCTCGAGTGAGGATTGGAGGTTGAGGAGGATTTGATAGGCGTTTTCGCGGTTTTCGGCGGCCAATTCATCTAGTTGAAGTTGAACCCAGGTTTCGTGGCTCACACCAGTATCACGGGGTGGCTTGTCGCTCGGTGCCGCTTGTGCGAATTCGGGGGTGGGCGGGAGCGGAGATTTAGGTCGGTTTGTTATTGCTGGAGCGGATTGCAAGAATTTGATCGTGGGAGGCTGCCTACCAGGCGGATCTTGAGACGCCACTGGAAGACCGCTATTAGCTGGTAGTAAGCGTTGGTTGCGAATCGTGATGCTCTGACTCCTGTGTACGCGCTCAGAGATCATAGACCCAATACACTGGATAATAGTCTCGCCGTCAACTACCAAGTCTGCTGGCGACGACGCAGCAGATCCTACGACCTTCCTAAATATCTTCTTCTCGAGCGTTATTATATCTCGCGCATTCCCCCAGTTATCTAATCTAGACAACTCCTCGAACATTTGCAATAGCTTAGGCCTGAGTGCCGTATTATCCAAAACCGAAATATCGAGTTTCTTCCTTTTCTGGAATAACCTTGTAAAGAGTTCTAGACATTCTTCTGGGCTAAGAGCCCTGAACACGATGGTTTCTGGGAAGCGACTGGTTAGGCCAGGGTTAATTGACATTAGACGGTTTATATCGGCGTCGTAGCCCGCAAGGATCGTGATCAGCTTTTGTGCGTATTTGGGTTTCGTGAGACAGTCGACTAGTTCGTCCATGGCTTCTTTAGCAAAATGGCCCTCCGCGAGACGGTAAGCTTCGTCAATGAACAGGACCTTCCCCAATGCCTTTTCTAGGAGCTTCTGTGTCTTCGGTCCCGTTTGGCCGACATATTGCCCGACTAGGTCTGTTGCGGAGCATTCGACAACCTCTGCAGTAGCAAGAAAACCCATATCGTAGTAAACTTTACCTATTTTTTGGGCCGTTGTTGTCTTTCCCGTGCCTAAGAAAGGGAAATTTAGGGTCCATATCAGATGAGGGAGCAAATCACAATTCACTTACCCGGCGGACCGCGAAATAGAAAGCTAAATGGGATCTGCTCACAGGGATCCATATCTCGAGCCTTCATGTTCGCCACAGTCCTCTGATATCCCTGTAACTGTGAGACAACATCCTCACACCCCACGACGCCCTTGAACAAGATTTGGATATTGGTCTCAGCGCGTTCGCCTCGATCAAAGTCTTTGTCAAAATCCTTTGCTTCGAGTGTAGCGGAATTCTTCGATTTCTCTTTAGACAGACGCTGCTGGTGATGCAACTTCGCAGTGTTAAGCAGAATATCCACCTCACCCGCATTTCCAAAATTTGGGCGGTTTCGAGCCCGGCGTAGAACGTCTAAAGCTACGCGTTTGGCTTGGTCCGTAGCTTTGAATCCTTGTTCTTTCAATTTAAGGTTAAAGACCTGCAGTAGCTCGGCATCCGTGAAATCCTCGAATACGAAAGCGGAGCTAAGAGGAAACCTTCGGCTGAGCCCAGGATTCACATTCTGAAGCATCCGCTCCATCTCGTCCTTATATCCGAGAAGGAGTACACAACGATCCTCTCCGGGCGTGCCTTGGACTTCTGCCACTATCGTGTCGATCACCGCTTTCTTGTATATGTCGGCATCGCCACCATTCTGGCTGCCACCACCACTATAGAGACTATACGCTTCGTCTATGACAAGTATTTTGCCGACCGTGGAAGCCAGTATTCCTTTAGTCTTTTCCTCAGATTGCCCGAGAGCACTGCCCGTGAAATCTGCTGGGTTCTTCACCACCACTATTTCCATCAGTATTTTCCGCCGAGTGGGGCCAGTGGGAAGACACTTACCTTGGCCGCTGGAGAGAAGACCAATATCAGCAAGTATTTGCCCGTATAGCTTTGCCACCGACGTCTTGCCGGTTCCTGGCGAACCAAGAAAAACTCGGCTCAAGGAGTATTCCACAAGAGGCTTCTCGTCCAGTTCCCGACAGTAATTGTAATGAATGCTATCAAACAGCGCTAGAACCGACTGCTTGACCGTGCCGAGGCCAATAAGGCTCTGAAGCTTGGACCACGATGCATTGTCTTTGAGAGCCTTCGAAGGTTCCGGACCGAGTAGATCTTCTTTCGTCAGTAGTAGGTCGTCGGGGCTCAGACCGTTTCTCCTCTCTCGCTGGAGACGTTTGGCTTGCCGTTCCGTTATCCTGGCAAACGTGTTAGCCACAGCGCGAGCGTTCCCGAACCCTTCCCGGCCACGTCCTCGACCAACTCGGTGCGAAACGACACGGGCATAAACGCCCTCCATACCACCTTCGACTTTCATCCTTCCTTTGTACTTCTTGTTAACCTGGTGCCCCAGAATCTTCAGAAGGTCTGTGTTGTCATAGTCCTTGAACTGCAACTCATGCGGGAAGCGACTTGGCAGCCCCGGGTTGTGCGCAAAGAATGCCTCCATCTGTTGATTGTACCCAGCAAGGATAAAGACCACTTTGCCAGTTAGATTTTCCACTTCCGCTAGGAGGAAATCGAGGACTTGGCGTCCGCCATAGTTGTGACTAGATGTAAGCTGGTAAGACTCGTCAATGAATAGTGCGCCTCCACCATTATTCAAGATCTCTTCGATCCGCTTTTTGCACCCCGAAACCCCATCATTTGTGAGTCGTGATCCAGTCGTCTCTATAAAGAAGCTACCTGGCAAAGCACCGACGGAAGCCAAGAATTTCCCATAGAGACGAGCAACGGTAGTTTTACCTAGCATAAATAATATGAGGCACACATCATAAGCAAGTTGCAGTGCAGGAGTGTCTACCTGTGCCAGGATTTCCCAGTAAAGCAGCCCCGAATCTCTCGTCCTTCGTATCTATGTTTTGCCGAATAGCGGTTTCAATCTTCCCATTTATGGTAAGGAATTGCTCTTTGACGTCTTCAAGTCCAATCATAGCCATTAGCTCGTCCAAGGCCTCGTTTTGTTGCCCCTCGAACTCTTTTTGGCGTTGCCACTCGTCTCTTGCGCTTGAACATGGGAAAGATAGGTCGGCTTCCTCTCGAGTCTGAGCCGCGGCTGGCTCTGAAGGAGTAAACCCGTTGACTTGATCCGTATTAGGGTCATTAGTGCCGGCTTGGTTCGGTCGAGCGACTTGCGCGAGACTAGGTTGAGAATTAGCCGCTTTAAGATCGGCGAGCTCTCTGTGGCGCTGCTGGATAGTCTTGTCCCTCTCATTCTGTTCGGCTTGGTCCCTTTGTATGCGTCTCAGGTGGGCCATCTCATCGTCCATGAGAGCCAGATGCTGCGCGTACTCTCTTTGCCTAGCTTGACGTTCAGCATCGAGCTTATGGTCCCTTTGACGCTTCACTTCCAGCCTGCGAGCTTCTTGGTCGCATTCGCTGCAACTGGGCGGACCTCTCCTGAAACATTGCCAAGATATCTTGTGGTTCTTGGGGCAGACTGAGTCGAGGACTTTCAGGCACTGGACCTTAGAGTGATCGGACAGTTGGTGGCATCTTTGCGGACAATCGTGGGTGCCACAGCTGAGCTTTGTCCCACTTCGACCAGTTATCAGTTTCGTCAACTTGGGGTAGTTAGGGGTCCTTCTCGAACTCACCAGTGAGCCGAACACCCACCATCAGGGCATTCCGTCTCGAAATCCTCTAGTTTTCGAAGAAGCGCTCTCTTATCCGGATGCCGCTCGCATTTCACTGGGAATCCGTCGTACAGCTGCCCTTTGCGACTGAGATAGTCCAGAAACGGCACCCAGGACCCTCTACCCTTCCAGCTATTTCTGAACGTTTCCGCGTTCCCTATCATGATCAGCGCGTTGCGGGCTCTGGACAACAACACATTAAGTCTCTGCGGAGCAGCCATGAATCCTATATCGCCAGTTTTGTTACTGCGTGTCAGGGTGACGATAATTATGTCGCTCTCCTCGCCTTGGTAGTTATCTGGGAGCGGTTAGCTCTGGAATTTCTTGTTCCAAATGGGGCGTAGCGCCACGCTTGCGCTCACGCATCTGCGAGGCGCTATTAGGTGGGGTTATGGGGCTGCTTCACAAGCACACAGGGTGATTTACCGATTGTGGATATTCTAATGGGCCGCTTCATAGCATCGGCGCTTGCCTGCGGGAGTAAGCCAGCTCGTACCAGATCGAACGTATCTAGATCGCTCAGGATTGGGTCGTTCTTTTCCTCCCTGAGGCGGTGATGCAGAAGGTGTAACTGGCCGAGATACGGAGTAAGAATAACCTGCTGGTCCGTACCGTAACCCTGCTGCGCCAGATAGCGCACGCATTTGAGAACCATCTCGACCTCGAAAGCATTCTGCTTGCTGACTTTTGAGCCTTGATCACGCCGGTCAGCTACGTCGGTGGCTTCAACCTCCAGATTTTCATGGTTAAAGAAGATAACCCTGCTCTGGAGGCCACGAACTGGGTCACGAATCAAAGTGCTCGGATCGTCTTGAAGATCGGGATAGGTAAGAAGTCTCACAAGAGAAGAGATCTCGGGGCACATCCGGTGCTGTTTGCTGAGCATGCTATGCGGAAACCCTGCCAGAACGAGGCGCTCGAAGAGAGACCGATCAAGATCGTATCCGGCTCCCTTCTCAACTGTGAGAGCGTAATTGTTGACCTTAGGCCGCAATTGCCGATGGTCGCCGATAAGAATGAGTTGCCCAGTCTTTGGTGTCATTGCAGTTAGGATATGGCTTTCGAGAATTTCGCCAGCTTCTTCTACTAGTACGATACCTGGAGAAGCGCTTTGGAGGTCTTGCGTATACTTCGCAGCCGCGGTTGTAGTACACCCAATGATCCGCTTCTGTCTGATGGTGTGCGCGTCCCTCTCATTCCGAAGCAAGTTCCAGCGATTCTGAGTGACGTTGAAGCTCTGAGCGTGATCGTGAGCTTTTACCACTTCTTCCTGGAGCAACGCAAGCCTCCATCTGTCAAGGCAAGACCGCCTAGATGCAAAATCCATCTCCCAGACTTCGGCATGTTCTTTCGAAATCACGTTTCGAAAAATACCACCGTCCCTCTTGCCGCTGGACCACCGACCAAATAGGTAATCGGGCGCCACGGCTTTCCCTCGTTTACCAACCCTTGTCATACCACCTTCCGGGGCCGGGTTGCTCAGTGCAGCGTAAAAGCGCTCGTCCTCCTCAGAAAATTCCAAGTATTCAAGTATAGCGTTCCCGGAGACACTGAAGTTACGATAAGAATGAAGGGCGCTCTTCAGACTCACTTCTTGTTTATCAGCATCATCCTTCAGCTTGTCCATGAGGTCGTAGGATGCCTTAGATCGCCTGTAGCTACTCGACTGCTCAAAAATACTAAGGCACTTTGTTTTGGGTGTAGACTTTGCACCAAGTCGAACCATCGAACTAGACGGAATACCAATCTTAAGGAGATCCTCGAGGAACTGATCAAGCGCATGGTTGGTGTAACATATGACGAGAATAGTCTCGTTCGTGCGGTCATGCAGAATTTTCGCAAGCAATGCGCCGATGAAGGACTTGCCAGTACCTACACATATTAGCTAGCGTGGGCACAGCCGAGACGGTGACAGGGTATAAAACTTACCCGGAGGCCCTTGGATGAGGCTTAGCGCTTGTGTGAGCCCTGCAAGTAGAGATTCCGTCTGCGATTTGTCGAGATCAATGGGCATTGGCGTGTTCAGCAAGTGCTGGAGGTTACGGCCACCGCTATCTCTGATCCTTTGGACGATATGGTCTGAGTGGAAAGGCCTTTTGCGAATATCCTGTGTAGGGTCCCAGGACAGCAGCTCGTCTGCTAGAGGCAAATTTGCCTTCTCTTGGAGACACTTTAGCACTGGCTCATACGCAAAGATGGCGGTGTCCACCGAGAGAAACTCGAGTATTCCAAACTGCTTGCCAGCCAGGAGAATCCTCTTGATTGCGTCATCGCCAACGGGTTGCAGTACGACGATTGGAGGGTCCCTCATAAGCAGATCCTCATTCCTGTCAACTGTCGCGAAAGCCACAATTTGGCTTTCCTTGACCAAGCACCCGAATGACTGATGCTTTAGAAAATAGCGGCTCTCCTTAAGTAAGGCTTTCCGCTTCGATGGCTCCAGATTAGATAACTGACGGAGGCCGTTCTCACATTGGAAGGTCAGAGCGCAAGGCTTCCGCCTCTGTTCAGTTCCGCAGTCGATCCCTTCCAAGGATAAGCCGCGAAGAACAACAACAGATCTTTTCCCCTTCTTCAGCCCCATTGCAATCTGGAAATCGCTCCGGAGTTCTCCAAGCATATCTTCCCTCAGAAGGCGAAATTGGTTGTCCAGGTGTACCGCGACGCGCTGCCCGGGGGACACCTCGCCAACAGCATCTGCCCGTCGATAAAATGGCCTGTCGCTCGAGACGAATTCATCTAAGGTGGGAAGGACGGCGATTTGACGGAAATCTGCAAAGTCATTGTCGTGACGTCCTCCCGGTGCGCATTCACCATTGGCTAGTGCGCCGGGTGATCTAGTAAGCAGTACGTGCTTAATTTTCTGTCCAAGTGTTCGGATCTCATGAGATGGTGAATCGAGGAGGGACCTATCATCTGTGACCCTTTGTGCAGGCTCGCGAACATCGACCTTCCCATTAGCGGGTAGCGACAGGAGTTCCAAGAGAAGCCAGGCAAACGAGTGTTCCGAATCTTGGGTTAGCATACGGTCCCCCTGCAGCCGGAGCAATGCATTCCAGAAGGTGGGAGGGTCGGCAATGATATCCAAGAGTTGCTGGAGGAATTGACCATTGCACAGTTGCTTCAGTGCAGGGTCCGACAAATATCTGAGGAACGGTGCCGTGTTTCCATTGATGAACGCCGCCGTGACGTCAGACCTCAGCCCAATTCGGAGAGAATCCAAAGCTGGCGAGCTGGCCATCAGCTTCTCGACGCAATTTGAACGATCCTGCTGGTCGCGGATGGCATCAAGCAACCGCTTCGCGTCGGCTGCACTCTTCACGGAACGCTTTCCATGCAATATCAGGCCGAGGTACTTGAACAGTCTATCTGAACGAGAAGCCGCCAAGTCCGGGGAAGCAGAGGATGCCATCGGACAAACTCAGTTCTTTGCTGAAAATATTCTAAAGCTGGCTCTGTCCAAAGCCGGACACATCAGGTTAATTCCTGGCATCCAAATCGCCTACGGGGGCGCTGTAGTTCCTTAAGGCTTTCGCGTTGGCGTTGACGTGTTGCTGTCGCACAAGGCGGTTACGAGGTGCGGGGTAGCGAGAAACAGCAAACACGGCCCACCTCAATCAGTCTCCTTCGCAACTCGCTCTTCTTGAGTTGTTTGCCCGTCCAGATAATTAAAAAATTAGCACCCTCACGCTCCTTAGAGAGCAGCACCGTCAACACCGATGCCGAATTATTTTAACCAAGTCGCGACGTCTGGCCGCGGTGAGACGTGGCTCGGCACTACCGGCGGAGGGAGAGCATCGACGGGCTCCAGGCCCTGGGGCTCACCACCGACCGGTCGAGGAGGATACCCACCTCACTCAGGCCAACCACGATGGCAGCAGAAACGCGACCCTGTGCCTAGGACGCCATCCCCACCATTAGGTCCCGTCTTAGCAACCATAAGAGTGAAGGACCTCGACACCGCTGCCGATTTGAACGAGCACTCTGCGAAAATCACAGACTGCAAATACGTCGCTTCTTATAATTGGATGAATATGGGAGAACCTGTCATAATGGTTCCTGGTGAGCTTAGCTTTTATCTCTTTTAAGGACTCGGGAGGTATCGAACGCATGAAACACCGTAGTTAACTAATGACACCGGAATCAAAGGCGAGCCTCCCGTTTGGACGCCCTTGCAGACCCCCGAAAAGCTCAAAGCAGACAGTGGCAAATACTTCCACGACCCAAATGCTGCTCGCTATCCCAAGCACCCCACCGAGCCCGCGGTCCGCGCGATCTTTACCGAGCAAGCCGATTTCCTAGCGTCATCAATTGACATCTTCGCCTGCGGAAGCACGGTGGGAAATCTACTCCGATTCGTTCGCAAGATCGACAATCCGTTCCGCTTCCTCATTGAGGTCGTCGGAGACACGGTATTCTTCATCCGAAGAGAAAATTCGCCGACGGAGCTCATTCCCGACGTTAGGGGGTATGGACATACATTCCCTGAAACATATACCACCTGGGATACAGGTGTCAAAGGATCAGAGTCCCACCAACGCATCATCCAGTACACCTTCGCTGGGCTGAGATTCCTTGTGCGTTTCGAAGGTGATGGGTTCCATAGGGATCTAGTACCTAACGAGCCACAACAATCTCACACCTCCGGTAAATCAGCGAAAAACCATCAAGACACAGATCTAGGCCTCTCCGATGCCCTTGCTCTCTCCTCCCTGGGTCAGCAAGCGTCCCCAGCAACGCCCAACAAAGATCTAACAATCAAGTCCGGCGGCCAACGAATCCCCCAGTCCGCAATCTTTGAACTCAAAACCCGCTCCATCAAGAAAATAGACCAAAATGTCCTCTCCGATGAACTACCCCGCCTCTGGATCGCACAGATCCCCAACTTCATCCTTGCCTACCACACCTCCGGCGTCTTCACCGAAATTCGTACCCAGAACGTCTGCAAGGAAATCAAAGCCTGGGAAACGGAAAATGAGGATATCCTCCGTCAATTTGCTGCGCTTCTACGGAAAATCATTGAGTTTGCGAAGAGCAGAAGCGACAGAAAACTCGAGGTCAGACGAACTGGAACGGGGACTTTGGAATTGAGGGAGCAAGTGGGAGAGGGCTCCTCCGTGCTTCCACCGGAAATTGAAATCCTGTGGCTCGGCAAGCCCAATGGCGAAAAAGAGGATGAAAAGGCTGCGGAAGATCGCTACTTCAGCCCTTTCGATGACGGCGATGACTATTTCTACCAATCCGACGAATCTATAAAAGATTTCACTGCTTGTTCAGCTGATGGCTGCGAATATTGCGGTCATTGCACCTATTAAGCTTAGAAGTTAGATAACTTTCACCATGCAAGTAATCAGCAATCGCAAGGGTAAGCATAGGTACCTATCGCCAGTTAGGTATATATGCGACTCGCTCCTAGCCACTTTGGTTCTTTCCACGCTCCTGCTCGTGCTCATAAATCATATCCTCTGCCAAATGCTCTCCAGAGTGCACAAGTTATGGTGAAGTTTTGCCAGCTACTCCGCAATAGCGCCGTGTGCCGGGCAAAATCCGCTTAGCGACTAAACCCATCTAAACCCGAATAGGCAATCTCTAGCACTGTCGACATTACTATAATATCGACAGCAACCTAAATTGCCTGTTTCGGTTTAACGCCGATCGCTTACAGAGACTACGTCCAATAGCAACATTCTTGATGACTAAGATCGTCTACCTGCCGGAATCGAAAAGTGGAAGTAGCTTGACGGCCTAAACCTTTAACCTTGTAAACTTGAAGACGGCTAGTTTTGGGTCGACCGCGCGGAGATTTGGAGAGCGAGTTTCATCTTGGATTATCTTTAGAAGCTTCCCCCAGGGTTTCCCTATAGAATTTTACAAAGCTAGAAACGCAAACTTCCTGGCTTTGCCATCTGTTCGGTGTTTCTCTCTGTTTGTTTGGGCTAACACGCTACCTCGATAAAGATAACCTCGCCCCTGACTTCGCAGCCAATGGGTTGGGACTCTGCCCGGGAGTTCTCTCCCCGGAATGCGGTAGGGTTAATGGCGTACAAGCAGCATAGATAAAGTTTTACGAGATGCCAAAACACAACGGACTCTCAGCGACGTATAGGGTACATAAAGCTCGGAGACGGCGGCCAGGCATGGCGGCTCGATCGCTCTAAATACCTTGCCGGAAAGAGCTCGTCACGACTGCCCGCCGTCCAAGTTGTGGGTACTCGAACCAACCAGAGTAGGCGCACAGGAAATCGAGACAGACTTGCCCAGGATCTGCAGGCGCAGTTAAAGTTATTGGAGGACGATGGCGGACAGAAGTCAGTGGTAATATTTGCGTGTTACGGAAAGTGTCAGATAAGAGTGCTGTTGGGAAATAGGACTTTCGTGACAGTAGGGTCGTATTTCTCATGCTTTGAATAAATGAGAGTATATCCTTCAGCGGCAAGGGTAGGCCACGACCCTTTCTAAAAGAGACCCCGCCACTGCTTCATGTTTCCGCGGAATATCGCAGGGTCAGCATGATTGGTTACAACAGGCGCGTTAAGGGGTTTTCTAAAAATGATAGAATCTCAGTTACCAATGTCATCTGTTCCGTGACCGACAACACTCACATCGTCTGACCCTGCCACCCCCCCTCCCAGAACGCATCCCTGTTCTATCCAAAAGCTTCTCCACTACCTTCGTGCCAATTTACTTTAACCCCCCCAATCCTGAAAGGCATTACTCTACCCATTTCCTTATGTTTCTCCAAGTCGAGCCTCGGTGAGCAAAACGCCTTGACTTCCTCATTCCCCCGCCCCAGCAAATCCCAATTTCCGAAACTGAGCCTCTGTAGGGGTGAAGGCAAATATCCCGCTGGCCGGCATGGGAGTCTTCATGATATAGTCTGGTTACGGTAGCTCGCGCGCTTCGGGAGGGTGGTTCTTTAAGTCAGTCAGCAATTGGCTCTTTTGCAAACGCTTACTAGCGTGAAAATAACCAAGGACAAAGAAAACACCAAGTTACAAAAGATATAGGAATGATGACTGCAGTTCCATTAAATCGTTCAGCGTTTAGAGCAAGCGAATGCTCTGAAATTTATGTCTCAGCCGTGCCGTAGTAAACACACAGCTCACAACCAACGTTAGACGCTGAAAGCGAACAGAAGCCTCTCTTATACTCCCGGCATCCTCTCTGCTGAATCTCCTAAGTCGGTGAGGCCCATGCGCTGCTGGTACCTCAGCGTGGTCCGTCGGGACAAAGCGAGGGCTGGATGTGGCCTGCTCGGCAGTGACATGCAGCGGCTTGTAACTAGTCTTAGCTCCCCAGATATCTTAGTTATTCCGTTGTCCCACGTGGGCACGAGTTCGCGCACAGTAGGATGCATGGCCGGTGCATGGAGGGATGTAGCCTGCAGCGCGAGTGCGAGGGGTTGCCGAGTTCGTCATTTGCCACGCATGTAATTTTAAAGCTATGAATCTGTACTATTCAGGAGCGATTAACAATATGCCAAACTAGGTGCTGCGTCAAAAACCGGGAGTCTTTCGGCCCAAAAGTGACTACTCCGCATTGCTAGAAGATTTTTTGCAGTGCGTCTCGTTTACTGCGCAAATGCCGGGTAGTGGGGTCAAATACGTTACGCATTTGTCCCACCAATGTCCATGGAGAACGGAGAGCAACGAACCTAATCCTCGAGGCCTCTCCGCTTCTCCTGCTCCTTCTCCCCCCACCCTTCCAAGCATATTGAGGTGGGCACTTCAGTGAGTACCATAACTACCGGGTGACTATTTGGATCAGAACATCCCCGAAACCCCTGCGATTCCTTACAACCGTCGAACATCAACACAGTTTTGCCTAACAGAGTAACTGCGGTATTCAAGATGACGATTCTATGTACGGTTATGCACTGAAAGGCCGACCTAGTCTCGTACCGAAAGCAAGAGTGCCTTTCTGACTGCTGTTGTACCTAGGACTGGCTACACCTCGTCCTTAACCTCAAATGTTACCTTTTATCCCTTTGAGCATGGGTGGCGGCATCATGCGTACGAAGGGGAAGTAGGCACTTAAGTGCATTGGAGAGTATTCCTTTCCTGCAGGCAACTTCTTCCGCGTAGGACACGCCCTTCACAACGGCGAAGTAATCTCAACACCTCCCATCCCACGCCCTTCGCCTTCAAGGCCATATCACGCAATATCTAGCTAGAGAACGGCCGCCTTGATATGATACATCACACGATGGTCAAACTCACCGATGGAAGACAGGACCCCGCGCCAATCAGAGCGAATAGGCAACAGACTCTAGATCCCTGCTGTGCTATGCCGAGCCGCCATCATGATGTCGTGGCATTCCCATGACACATGGATCTGAAATTGCTTAGGGGTGAGTTCAAGCACGGAGGTTCAAGCACGGAGGTACAAGGTATGGAATGCATAAGAGGCATTCCTAATATCTTAAGGTATGGAATGCTCGGAGGAGCATTCTCGCGGAAATAGGGGTTGCCTAATTAGGCAACGGAATGGGAGAATTAATCGAGTTGCCTTCTGCACCCTTGGTCCTGAACCCAAAATTTTGTGACTACGCTGTAATTGCTATTTACATTTGCTTTCGCCCCGATCACCCCAAACGCATCCTTTCAACAATCTCTAGACTGGGACAGATTTAGACTAGAGATGAGCACGCATGCCATACGCGTGTGGAAGTATGTGGTGGTGTTAGGGCTATTCTTCCACTTACTCTGACCGATTTTACGCGTCTCGATGTCAGGGGATAAGTATCCTCCTGCCACGGCAGAGGAATTCATGTTTCTTCTCTGATGCACATAAATGCCGTTGGCGAGTTTCGCTCCTTAGTAGCTAGGTCATTAGCAATGACCTCAGTCCCATACAACCGCCCAGGTAAGTTCTTTTCTCAGTCAGCCCCTGCCAGGAGCCATTCATGCACTAGCAGATCTAGCAAAAGCGTGCCGCCTAACGTCCGATTCAGAGTGGACAACATCGAACTTCCCCGGGCCCACGATGTGCCCTTCGACTATCTACACACACGGCCGGTACCTTATAGCCGCCATTACCGACGAGCCTCTCCCCCACCAGTCACCCCCCAACCCTTTCACCTGCCGACCCAAGCCCAGAACCACAAAGCCCGCCGGATGGGTCGAGTTCCAGTATTTCAACCTGAGACATTACTCCGAAGACGGCCGCGTCAAGCCCGAACACCACACAGCCAAGTAGATAACCAACATTTTCAAAGCCCCCAAAGGAAATCCCAGAATCCATGCGCAGTTTGATTCGTTCACGCCCCTTTCCAACGTATGATACGATATACTACCCGTCCATTCGGTCGTTTCCGCAGCCGTATTGCCTATAGTCAGAAGCCCAGAGAAGTGTCCGCTGCTTAAGTCCCTCTGCCCTGGGTATAGCTGCGAAGTAAGCTTTGAAGACGGCTTGTCTCCGGATGGCTGAATTCGACTGCACCTAGGGATATTCACTTTAGCGGCCACCATGGGGTTCGCTTAACCTATTGTCAGATGATAAAAGTAGTGCGAATTTACACTGCACATACTCAACCTCTCAAAACAAACTAAACATTGGTTCAAAATTAACCAGAATCATGATTTGGTAGAGCTTGAGAGTCTTGTAAAGAAAAGTTGATTGTTTGGCATATTTATTTTAGGGCTTTAAATTGATGTATTGCTATTCTGATGCATGTGGATCAGTATTCACAAATACCTGTGCTCTGCTCCTTAATCTAACCCTTTTAACTGGACTCTATAGTAATTTCCAAGTTTAGGCTTTAAGTTAGATCTAGTAATACTAGTTAAACTCAGCTGGAAGTGAATAGTCTGGGAATAGCTATTGAGGCCTAGTAATATTGTGATTTAGATCTTGCAAGTAATATACTTTGTATAATAGTGAAGGCTTTGGGTATCGTGAGGTAGGCAATACTAGCGCACATTACTTGAACTTAGGTACTCTAGGTAACTTGATTCAGGAATAAGGTCTTTCTATTGTCAGGAACTAAAATTACTTCCCAGCTAGAATTCAACAAGGCAGCATATGATTATATCTTTCAATATCTGTGACAATAAAACTTAGTACTAAATAACAAACTTCTGAATAGTACATTTGATAGAGAGAAGAGGAAAGCGTTTTCCATTACTCTCTAAGTACTCTTTATAGTAACTCTTTATCAAGTCACTGATCACTTGCTATCAGGTGATCACATACCATATTATAGTTATGCCAAGATATAACTCATGACCTGACTTCCAATTAAGGAAACCTGAGTCACTGTGTAACTCATACTCTTCTTACTTATATATAATCACTGCATGATTCACAACTTCTAGTTAATATGTTCCTTGGCTATCTCAGTTAGTTAAGAGCCTATTGGCTAGGTTCTCTAGATTGCTCCTAGTTAGTCCTTAGCTAGAAGTCTTTGCAGTTCATCGGTTACTACTTATATAGCTCTCTTGGTATTGTGGTAGCTAGTTAAGTTTGCTAAGTGAAGGCTATTTTACTAGAGTATTGTCTTATGTTTTTCAGTTGCTGTATACAGTGAGCAGTATGCATACTTAGTAGCTTGCATACTGCCACTATGGGTCGATACTCTGGCAAGTCCTATTGCTGTTTGTATTTGATAGCTAGTTTTCTTGACTGTATGCTATGCCCAATAGAGCTTCATTTACAATCTGATTTTAATGGTTCCTAGGCTATTCTCACCTTCGTAGCATCCTGCAACTTGGGGCTTGAAATGTTTATGACATTTTGAAACTTATTTGAAATCAAAGTTATAACTCAATTCTATTTCTTTTAGTTTTCACAATACTAGAAACACTAGCTTAAAGGTCGGCTTATAGCCTATGTATAACCAGTCTCTCTTATTTAGATACTCTGTATATAGCAGTTCATATCTAATTTATTAGGTAACTATAGGTATAGTCGGTCTGTTTTGTTAAGTACCTTTGTCATGGACATCTCAAGCCTTATTAGGAATATCTTGGACATGGGAGTGGTGCTGGAACCATTGGACCAAATTACTAGCCTGTGGGACATGGACACCTCAAATGGCTTGGTAAAGATAAACCAAATACGAGGATGGACGGCACTTACTATGGACAAGTGGGGGCCAAAGTAGGAGTTTGCACAATCAGCACTCTCAGCGCTGAGAACGCAACCTGCGGTAACTTAATAAATCACCCATACCCTAGTCAAGGCAGTAATCTCAGCTAGCTATACAACTACTAAGTGATCTAGCCAGGAAATGACTGACTAGTAGAAACCACTACGATCTACGGATGAGGAACTGTTAGTCATAGGTAAAGGACCAGAGGAGCTGAAGAACACTTGGCAGCTGAAGAACATGTCAGCTAGGTATAGTGGACAGCTCGGGTATAGATGAAGAGTTATGAGTCATGACGACTCAGGTTTAATTATTGAACTCAGTGTGAGTCAAGTGTAAGTCATACTGTCATGGACAACCTGAGTCTCATTAGGAATGCCACGGACACAGGAGTGGCGCTAGAATCATTGGATCGGAACACAGGCCTACGGGACACGGACAGCACGAATGGCTCAGCAAGGATGAACCGAATACAAGGATAGGCGGCACTTGCTGTAGGGATGTGGGGGCCAGAACAAGGGTTCGCACAATCAGCGCCCTCGGCGCTGAGAGTGCAACCCGTGGTAGCTCAGTAAATTACCCATACCTCTGTCAAGGCAACAACCTCAGACAGTCACAGTACTGCCAAGAAGTCTGGCCAGGAAGCGACCGGCCAACAGGAACCATCACGATCTATGGGTGAAGAACCGTTAGTTGTGGGCGACGGACCAGGAGAGCTGGGAAACACTTGGCAGCTGAAGAACACGTCAGTCAAGTATAGTGGGCAGCTCAGATATGGACAAAGAATACAAGTCATGATGACTCAGGTGTCATTAGTGGACTTGGCGTGACTCAAGTACAAGTCAAACCAAGAGAAAAGCACCCCAAATGGTATGAGTCACCCATTGGCAGGTGGCCAAGAGATCAGTGAAGAGGCAGCTATAAATATAGCGTTGGAATCTCAGGGAAAGCATCTTTTCTTTCCTCTTCACTGAAAGTCTTATTAGTTCAGCAATATAAGCTTCGTACTAAGAATCATCGCCCAAGATATCTTTCGATATATGTTGCAGTAGGACCGTTTCGCTATCCCAGTATACGAGACCAACATAATTGTCTCACGGTCACCCAAAGAACGCCACGCCGTATACCTGAATACCAAGACAAACTAGGAGACGAGACCTCATTGAAGTCAGATCGTTACACATACCAAGGAAAGAATACCTCAAATGGTATGAGTTGCCTGTTGGCAGGTGGTCAAGAAATCAGTGAAGAGTCAACTATAAATATAGTATTGAAGTCTCAGGGAAAGTATCTTTCCTTTTCTCTTCACTGAAAGTCTTATTAGTTTAGCAAAATAAGCTTTATACCAAGAATTATTGCCTAAGATATCTTTTGATATAAGTTGCAACAGGACCATTTCACTATCTCAGTATACAGGACTAACATATCTGTCCCACAGTCACCCAAAGAAAGCCATGCTGTATACCTAAACACTAAGACAAACTAGGAGACAAGACCTCATCGAAGTCAGATTGTTACAGCCTTGTGCATAATAGCCCATTGTTTAAAGGTCTTACAATATGGTCTAATTTGTTGTTCTGATAACCTTGGGTATAGCCTGTTTTTGGTCTAGTTTTGGCCTTGACATAGCCTGTCATATTCTTTCATTGGCCTTGTGTATGGCCTTGTCTTACCATCTTCTGGCCCTGTGTGTGGCATGCCTTGTTATTAACTCTGATTGTACTTTGGTCTTGATATGGCCAACAGTCTTTACGTTTCCCACCTGCTCCGGGCACTTGGAAGCAGGGTGGGCATCGCCCATACAGGCTGTCTCGGCAAGGGTGGGTGTTGGAGTTTTCGTCTCACCAGCGTTTAGGGGTATCGCACGGCCCCTCGGGGTCTCCTTCGGAGAACCCGAGCGAGTTCTATAAGTAGGCCGTTATGGCCATAGCAAATTGAAAATCGTCCGCTACAACACCCTTCGAGTTCGTACGTGACTGGTGTTGATGAGGACGGCGCTCTATAGCGGCTGGCCGACTTAAGGACTTTTCATTTCTTCAGGTCCGGAACTCGGCGAATCAAGACCTGCCAACCTACGAGCTGCATAGGCTTGTCCAACTAGAAACGCGGCGGTCTCTCGATGTGGAAGGTAGAAGAGAAGAATAACGGCTTTTCTCGGAAGTAGCCCTCCGTATCATGGTAAAGGCTTTTCCTAATGGGGAGTATGGCACATGGGATCGGTGCAAGGCATATCTGTCTCACTTGCTAAGGGTCTCTACGTGGCCGGAAATGGGGAGTTACAAATACCTCAATGCCACGGTCTTAGTCAATGTGTCTTTTATCTCCACCAGCAAGGCTGGTGGGCCGAGGCGGAGGCGCTGAAGCTACGAGTACTGGTTCTGCAGAGGGAGGTGCTTGGAGAGAAACACCCCAGCACTCTGCTCAGCATGGGGAACCTAGCGGCGACATACTACCATCAAGGCCGCTTAAAGGAGGCGGAGGAGCTGGATCTGCAAGTGCTAGGTCTGCGAAAGGAATTGCTAGGGGAGAAGCATACCGACACTTTGTGGACCATGGCGGATCTGGCGTCGACCTATAGTTAGCAAGGCCGGTCGAGCGAGGCGGAAGAGCTGAAACGACGAGTACTGGATCTGCGGAAGGGGGTGCTCGGGGAGAAGCACCCCGACATCGTGTCGGTGATGGCGAGTCTGGCGTTGACTTACTTCCAGCAAGACCGGTTGAGCGAGGCGGAGGAGCTGGGGTTGCGAGTACTAGATCTGCAAAAGGGGGTGCTTGGGGAGAAGCACCCCAGCGCTCTGTCAACCATGGGGAACCTAGCGTTGACTTATCGCCAGCAAGGCCGGTTGGCGGAGGCGGAGGGGCTGGGACTGCAAACACTGGACCTTCGGAAGGAGACGCTTGGGGAGAAATACCCCGTTACTCTATGGGCCATGGCGAATTTAGCATTGGCCCATTACCACCGGCAAGGGCGGTTGGCGGAGGCGGAGGAGATAGGATTGCGAGCACTGGGTCTGCAGATGGAGGCGCTCGGGGGGAAGCACCCCGGCACTCTGTCGACCGTGGCGAGTCTGGCACGGACTTACCGCCAGCAAGGCCGGCTGAAGGATGCGGAGGAGCTCGAACTGTAGAAGTAATCGCTTATCGCAAGGTCGCGGGAACAAAGCGGAGCCAACTGTACAGTTTGAATAATCCAGGTAAGCCGCCGAGGAAAGCATCGCTGTGGACGTCGACATTGAGGGGGCGCGGGCGGGTAGATAGTGGAAAGTGGCATGGGCGGTTCGAAGGTCAGCGAGCGCAGATAGCGGGAGGGCGAGCGCACGGGGGTGTAGAAGACGCGTGGTGTTGGAGGAAATGCGAGTGGAAGGCTTGTGGGGGTGCGGGTGGGGGAAGAGAGGGGCTGAAGGTGGAGCAGCCCCCACTAGTAGGTGAATGGGAGGGCGTAAATAGGGCGCCGTAAGTGAAGTAGAACTAAGGGAGAAGGCTGAGGAAACAGTGAATTGTGAGTAGAATAATGCGTGGACCCGTGCAGGCGGTCTAGGGAGGCAAGGGGACCCATAACGCGTTCACGGATAATACGAGAAGCATGAGGTCGATGTCAGGCCGATTCACATCGGAACAGAATGCCAAGTCACAAACACGGGGTGTAATTATTATCATTGCTAGAAACGAGAATACGAATTCACCCTTCAGACCACTGACGTTGCTTGAATCCGTCATGGTGATTTCCAAAATAAGAAATCTTCCAAGCAAGACCGGACACTTGGGGCGGGGCTGGCGAACTGGGGGTTATCCGTCACGCCTGCAGTCTTACTAGGAGAACTCGATTCCATTTTTTCAATTACTGTGAAGGTATTGGCCTTCTCATCCACCACCTCCCCTAGCCAGATCCAATTCCAGATGATGCAAAAGTTGTTCACATCCGCCAAAAAGACATCGCAGATGCCGCCACCCGAGACAAAACCGTCGCCGCCAAGATGATAACCGCAATTCAGAGCGTGCACGACAGCTACGACGAGCGGCGACATTTCGAACAACCTAGTGGCCCATTGCGAGGTCAGCCTTGTCACGATGAGAGTGGAACTGAGTTTTGAACAGGTCATCAACGCCATCACCTGTAGCGGCGCTACATTCCATGTACGCTATGCGCCATCACTTGGCCTTCCGCTTTGATGATGGGCGCTCCCTCCTTCTTTCGTGGTTCGTCGTCAGAGGAAAGAGTCTCTGGGTTATTGCGGAGGTGAATCTCAGTCCCAACCAGAACGATGAAGCCCTCGGGAGATTTGTCGCGAACTTCGGGGGGGGACCACTTATCACGGACGCTTTGGAGAGATTCTGGAGACATGACCGAGAAGAATATCATGACCGCGTCATGTTTTGAATGGGAAAGCTGCATAAGGCGTGGGTAGTCTTCCACGCCAGTTATATGCCAGAGGGCGAATTCCCACGGTTTGCCATCCAACCTGCGCAATAGTTTTTTCAGCATAACACAATAATTACGAGTTCTCGGAGATAAATTCGCACATACTGGCATTCAGCTAGGTAGTTTTCAAAAATAGTGGGTACGTAGCAATTTGGTGGATGCCTATGCGTCCACACGAACAAGACCTCGCTCTTCTTAGCTGCCGCGTCGCTGAGGAACACCCCTCTAAGGCAAGGAAAGGCGTCAGCTTCGTATTTCCCCTTTCTAATAGAAAGTTACACCCGAATACATTATTCCACCTCCAATTTCTGATTCGGTTCTATCTGCTGCTCTTGGGGAGTCCCGGGGCGTGACGCGGGTGCCAGCCTTACTCCTAGTGCCTTTGCCGAACGGAAGCCTCCTCTTTGGGATTTCCAGCGCTGTTCCATCGACACCAACCGGTCCGTTAGGTGGACGGTAGGGTGACAGGGGCCTTATCCGCTAGCATATGCGATGCCATATGACGAAATTGTGAATAGTCAAAGACACCCTACGCCCGTTCGTGACGTGTGGATGGGGATTGGAGGAGGCGAGAGGCTGCACCTTAATTCTTATAGATACCGCTCTCGCGTCATGTGACGAGCCCTCCACATTCCTGAAAAACGATATTGCCCAAAGGCAACCAGAAATTAATGAAAAAGTCTCTAGAAATTGTCACTGTCCTCTAGGCAACTGGGACATGAACGAAAGGCGACCCCAGAGTAAGCGTTCTGCAACTCCGTGACACGGAGTGCCAAGGCGTCAAAAACGGGAGCTGACAAACCAGCCCCCCCGCACCCGCTTGCGATCGCATCTATTACCCGGTATAACGAGTTTCTTTCGCCTCGCACGCCCATAATCCTAGATACAACACTCGGTGCCATGCCCAACGAACAACTGCTGCCAATGGCCAACGATCCTGCTCAAGCGCAGCCGCAGCCCGAAAGTGCTGTTGGCAGCGCCGCGAGGTGCGTCCCCATCCTGCCTTTCCCCTGCGTCCTCGGCGTCCTTTCCTGCCTGCGCGCTCTTCTCATCGCACATGACGACATGTAGTGATGACGATAGCGATTCCGCCTACGGCGATGAAGTGTGAGTCGAGACGTCCAAGTCCAGCCCGCTCTTTGCAGCCGGTTTCATAGACTAACCCTGGTGCGCGCATCCGAGAAGTGCCAGCCTCACCGGATCGCTGACCTCATCGATAATGGACTACCAATATGAGAACGGCCGCCGCTACCACGCGTACGGAGGAAGTAGTAGGTCATCAACATTAGAACAAACTCTCTATCCACTCGTTCCTGGCTCACCCCCCAATTCGCGCGTAAGAATACATCATGCCAAACGACGAGGACGAGAGCGACCGCCTTGACATGCACCACCACCTCGCTACCCTTCTACTGCGCGGTAGGTTGCACGTCGCGCCTATCGGGAAGAACCCGCAGCGGATACTCGACGTTGGAACTGGGACGGGTATCTGGGCCATTCAGATGGGTAAGTCACTTTCCCGACGAGGAGGTTGTCCATGCATCCTGCTGTCCCGTCCTCCCTTGTCCCCCATGCGCACTGGCTATGGCGCTGACACGGCGGTGACACAGCGGACGAGTACCCGTCTGCTGAGGTTAGCACAGGTTTCTTCCTCGAACCATCCCGCAGAAAATGTGCTGACTGGCCTTACTATCTGGAGGTAATCGGCATCGATCTCAGCCCTACGCAACCTCAAATGTGTAGCTCCCCATTTCCCCTCTTATATTTGAGGGCAGCCCCGACCTCCAACCGAAACGGAAGCTGATGTGTGAGAAAGGGTACCGCCCAACGTCCAGTTTATCGTCGACGATGTCGAGGAGCCCTGGGTTTACACCGCGCCTTTCGATCTAGTCCACGTTCGGTTCCTCGCCGCCGCAATATCTGACTGGCCTGTGCTCGTTAAACAGGCGTACGAGTAAGCAACTACCCACCCCAGCACACCCCCACCTCCCAATTACAAGCGGGGAAAAGGGGAACGACACACTTCAACGCCAGTCTAACACAGTCCGAATTTACCCCCACAGGAACACAAAGCCAGGCGGCTGGGTCGAATTCAAAGACTGGGACATGGCGGTCACCTCCCCTGACAGCTCTCTCCCCGAAAACAGCCATTTCGCCCAACACCACCGCCTCCTCTGCGGCGCCTGCGAACGCGTCGGTCGTACTCCCTACCCCGGCCCAAATCTCAAGACCTGGCTCGAGGCTGCGGGATTCATCAACGTTCACGAGGAGGTTCTCCCCGTGCCTATCGGTATCTGGCCAAAGGACAAACGATTGGTATGTCTCCCCCCAGTCCCCCCACCCTCCCCGGCTCGTCAAAGAGATACTAAACGATGAGGAAAAAGAAAGTCATAGGCGCCTGGAACTACCTCGCCCTCCTGGAAGGCCTTGAGGCGATTAGCATGCGTGCCTTCACGACGGTTCTCGAGTGGCGGCCTGAAGAGGTCCAGGTCCTGCTTTCGTATGTGAGGAAGGAATTGAAGAACCCTGGCGTGCATACACATTATACTTAGTACGTTTTCTCCCCCTTTAAATCAATGGTACATGAGACATTCTACACACGAGAGACGTACCGCCTTCACTGTGGTGGTAAAGAAGCTGGGAACAGGTTGGGTGGCTTACGGTTACGGTATTTAACTAGAACTGACGTGGTGTGGTGTTTGTTCTAGCTACGTTGTGTATGGCCAGAAACCGGAGGGGAGAACATGATACATGGTGCTGAAGAACGGGGTCTCTTCTTGCTCTGGGCTTGCGTGGCTCGGGGGGAACACCTGGACGTAATTAAGCTGTACATTGCGGGGTCTGGAGCAGGCCCAGGGTGGCTAATAGTGTTGCTTGACATGTAACCTAGGTTCAACTCGTGCGGACTGGAAATGGATACAGATTTTTGCCCAAATCCTTTGGTTTTGTTAGAGCGGGCAAAGTTTGAATTGGGAGTGGGCGAAGCCCACTATTTAAGCACTACGGAAATGACACCACATGACATCAAGACGGATTCCAAAATTTTTCCATCAAATCTGTCGAAGGGCGGAGGCGTGAGGGGGGAGCATGGCGTGTGACATGTTGTGTGCGTGCCCCGTCGTTCAACTCTTAATTAGCCAATATTGAGTCCTGAGGTTGAAAAACGCTTGGCAGGGAAAATCGCTCACAGCCTCGTCTGGAACCTTATCGTCTTCAAGCAGCTCTTCTCCTCTTGCCTTCTCTGCACCGAACTGACAGTTACTACGAGGGCATCCCCGCATCATGGAGGACTATCGGTCCCGCGACATCCTCGAGGCTGCACAGTATGCAAGGCCACAGGACGTCCAGAATGGACACCTAGAGATGTGGAACTACTCGGTGCGGACGATCATGTATCCACTTACTCGGTGAAGGCGTCGATTTGTAACTAACCGCTTTTAGGGTGCGAGTAAGCCCTTGATCAGACAGGGATCGCTTCCAGATGAGGAGTAGGATGATTTTCTAAACCAAGAGGTTGGGCAACTATGCAGTCTTAGTCAGCAGATGGATCAATGGCTGAAATACTTACACAGGGGGCGCATGCTATCTCTCCGCCGTCAGACGGCTGTAGGCTACTGGGAGGCCACAGGTTGATGTGAGTATTGAACCCATCTCTACTATTCGAATCTCACTCGTCAAAAGCGTTCAGAAATACTCGGACGACTGGAGTGACGGCCTCTCGTCTCCTTTCCAACTCAGAGAGGAGGAAGTCATGCTCAATGTCTTGTCCAAGCTTCAGCTTCCAAAAGAGCTCCTGATGGCTTTGAAGTGCAGAACGGTGCGTACTTTACGGCGCGGCACGTCGAAAAACGCGACACATGACTTCGTAGGTCGAGCCCATGAACCAGCTAGACCTGGAAGTTCCTACCGATGACACATTTAGATATAGCAACTAAGGAAACATGGTGTTCGGACTTTTGGATATTTGTCGTTAGCTACAGTACCGAGACTCTAGACCTAAACTTATTAGTGGTAAAGGGTGTTGGTACGGCCACCATCGATTTTGACACGGCCACCATCTGCGCGGCCACCATCCACCCCATCAACCACGAAGCCACCCCGCCATCACTGCGCAGTATGCATGCACATACTTATGGCCTCTAGAACGTCGGCCCTAAAGAAGTCCTTCATGTAATGTAAAACCTCTTTGCCCACAAATCTCTTCCACAGTTAAATCCTACAAAATCTGTGAATTGCTATACCATGGGTCACTGAGTTCTTGGCTATATGGGGTTCTTGGCCAGAATTTTCACTACCTTACTTCTGGCCCATTGGAAGTTCAAATACTTTATTATATATATTAAGCCAATTTCTAGATGTAATCTGAACTTCTTAACATTAATGTTTTATAGTGAGTACTGATTTACTTGTAATTGTATAATATAATAGAACTTTTTATAGAATGGCATAAATGTATTAAGTGCTTCAAAATTGCTGAAATAAATATTTTGGAATAACTTTCTAGCTCAAAGAAACCTAATAAATGTATACTTAAAGTATGATTTTAGATATATTAAAGTAAGTAGTTAATATTATTCTGTTTAAGGTAAATTTGAGGTATTTATATATAATAAGTAATATTTTGCAAGAACTTACCAGCTTTTCATATATTTATATATTTTATAATTATAAATAAGTAATAAATGAAGTTGTCTTTATATGATAATTTGTTTTCAATAAGGTCTTGTCTTCTTAATTGCCATAAGTATTTAGATATATAGTAGAATATTTGTAAGGTAACTATAAAACAATTATATTAGTTCTATATATTAAGATAACAAAACAATTATACTGCAACTATATCAAAAGATATTTTGAATAATAATTTTTAGTATAAAGCTTAATTGCTAAATTAATAAGATATTTTATAAAGAAGAAAGGAAATATATTTTCCTTGAGAACTTAATATAGTATTTATAGCTACTTCTTTATTAATCTCTTAATTACTTATTAACCAGTAACTTATACTACTTAGGTACTGTATATTTGTAGAGATTAAAAATTCTTGTGAGATGCGTAGAGATGGTGGTGTAAAAGGTTAAGAGAGGAGATAACAAAGAACTATAGTGGAATTATATGAAATTAGCCTAGCTCTACAAAACCTTAACTTTACATTTTTAGTAGTTATCGCTTTAAATTAAGATTTAGTATATATCTTCGCAAATTCAGCTTTTAGAACCTGGACTTCACTATATTATAAGTAGGCTTCTACTTATCAACAAAACTAGTATTTGATCAATAAGAATACAGTTACATCTATAAGCTGTATTATATTCAATGTATGAACTAGTAAACATAATAAAATAATATAGCCATAGTGTCTGGTGTCCTGAAGACTGTTTCCCGGTATGATATGTTGTTTGTTGTTGTGTTGTTGTGGCAATAGCTGCTGCCTAATTTTGGATTCAGGTATTTTGCTATTTAGTTGGATATATATGTATTTGGTAATTCAGTTGATGTAGTAATCTCGCTTATAACGTGGAGTCAGTCGAAAGTCTCACTTGTTGTTGTGGTTACACTTTTAATTTTGGTTGTTAGGTTTAAGAGATACATGGATGGATTTGTTTGTTTTGTAATTACGTATGTTAGCAACAAACATTGGTATTTGTTGATTATGTATAAATAGTATCGACTGTGCTGAATATTTCTGAAATCAACTATGCCATTTCAATGTTTTTAACCTAATCATCCTTCTTCCAGTCCCGTTCATTTTATGGGTTATTTTTCTTGTTGTTGCACTTACCATTGTCTTTACTGTTGTCATTATTATTGGCGGTATGTATAGTTGTTGACTTCTGTCGTGTGTATTGTTATTCACTTCTTATATATATAGATATTCACTATACCATACGGTCGTAATGGTAGTTATTTCTGCCATCGGTTTTTGCATGCGCCTTATAAATTCACAAGTCGTGTTAAGGATGTTCTTGGCGATCATAGATATTACGAGGTGATACTAGTGGAATCTACCAGGGATAAAGCGTCATATTGCATATTTCCTGATATAAACGATTTTTGCTTTTTATTGTCCATCACTGAACTTTGTGATTTGGACTGTTGTAACGACGATACTGTACTGACTACTGGTGCAGGAGGGAGATTTGAGGCTGTTGGCAGTCAGAAGTATTCTATTCAGGTTATTGCTTTTCACTATTTGCATGCAATGTAGCTTTTTGAGGATGGTAGTGATAAGGGTACTGTTCATCTTGACAAGGCCCAGTCTGGCAGTAAATGTTTTGATGTTCTTGAAGGTACTTGTTATATTGGTATAGATATTTTATTGGGGGATTCCGGGATTTTGAATATGATTCCTGGGCGAAGTCCGATTTTTTATCCAGTATCTGCTAGGGCTAGAGAAAAGATTTATTTGGATCGTACATTTCATGGAAAGTTTCGTGTTGATAGATTGGAGGTTCAATCTTTCAATTGTTGGGTTGATTTTAGATGGAAGTTGAAGTTTTATTCTTGTATGGGTCTTGTCAAGCCTAGTATCGATGAAAAGCGTTATAATTTCTATTTTGTTGTCATTGTTCATGTTCTGACTTTTACATGCGAATAAGTGACATGGCTCCCCATTGTAGATGGTATGGATCTATCTAGTGGGGGCGAGGATTCTAAGGAGAATCGACCTAAGCGCTCAGTTTTGGAGGTATCTACAGTTAAGCTTATTCCTCTTAAGTCTGAGATTTCTGCTGTTGAGATTAGATCTATTTCTTCATATTTTCATTGGAGGAACTCTTGAAGATTGATTAAATTTATCGTCTTTATCTATATCCTCTATGAGATTATGCAACAGGCTTTGTGTAGAGCCCAGTGTTTCCAAAGGATCCGTTAAAGCAAATAAAGGTTTTGTGACATTAAAGAAAATGCAATTTCCATTCAGCCAACCAACATCCACATCATTATACTCTCTCAGGTCTTGATTAAACAAGACGATGCACGGTTTTCCCTATTCCAAGATATGTACCTTTTTAAGGTATTTGTCCATTATGGTGAATTCAAGTTGACCGCCTAGTATGCATTTGTAGAATTTGTTAATGTCCTTGTTGTTCAAGGGCACGTCGTTAAGAATAAAGTATTTTTTGGTGGGATCGAGTTACTGAGAGTTCTAGCAACTAGTCATGATTGAGTGGGGGCCAAGAGATCGTGCCCAGGTGGTTTTCCAGAGTCTCATTTCGCTCTACACTACCAGTGTTATTGGTCGTCTATCTAACATATATGATTTGATTAGTTTTAAAGACCCTATTTTGATTATAAAATATGGGAGTATAGGGGGTGAAACCCCTTGTCTGCCTTATTGTCCGAACTATGTAAGGTCATTAGCTAAGCGACGTGTCTGGCCCACAAGGCCATTAGGTGGCCAAAGGCTACCTCCCCATGGATCTGGGTATCATTGATCGTGTCGAGTATTCTGTAGGGTATGCAAGCACTTACTAAAAGGTTTGTCTAAGTTTTTTTTTTTCTAATCCAGCAATTCCTTTAGTATATCCTATATACTATTTGATATAGGTTATTTGTATTCCGGTACTGTGGGAGTGAAAATGTCATTCATGTACAACTTGACATTATTGTTGATAAGTATCAGCTTGTGTGGCACTGTTACTTTTATTAACGTCAAGAATTCTGATTTGTCTTTTATTTTGACCGCGTCTACCCAGAAGTTGTCCTTTATTTCCTTTCATACTGCTTTCAGCATTGTCATATCTCTGCTGATGTATATTAATTTATTTTCTTTTTTGTGAAAATATCTTTACACAGCCAATCATTTTCGCATTAGTCCGATATTTATTTGATAACTGCCGATGTTGAAGTGGCGTAGGTTTTTGATATTTCATTTTGAGGCCCACTGTCATGGACAACCCAAGCCTCATCAGAAATGCCACGGACACAGGAGTGGCACTGGAACCATTGAACCGAATCGCAAGCCTATGGGACATGAACGGCACGAACAGCTCGGCAAGGATAAACCGAATATGAGGACGAGTAGCAATTGCCAAGGGGACGTGGAGGCCAGAACAAGGATTTGTGCAATCAGTGCCCCCAGTACTGAGAGCACGACTCACGGCAGCTCAGTAAAATTACTCACACCCCTGTCAAGGTAACGACCTCAGCCAGCTACAGTACTGCCAAGGAGTTTAGCCAGGAAGCGACCAGTCAACAGGAACCACCACAACCTATAGACAAAGAACATGCCAAGGGAAAAGCACCCTAAATGGTATGAGTCGCCCGTTGGCAGGTGGCCAAGAGATCAGTGAAGAGGCAACTATAAATATGGCGTTGAAATCTCAGGGAAAGCGTCTTTCCTTTCCTCTTCACTGAAAGTCTTGTTAGTTTAGCAATATAAACTTCATACCAAGAACCATCACCCAAGATATCTTTCAATATAAGTTATAGTAGGATCGTTTCGCTATCCCAGTATACGAGACTAACATAATTGTCTCACGGTCACCTAAAGAACGCCTCGCTGTATACCTGAACGCTAAGACAAACTAGGAGACAAGACCTCATCGGAGTCAGATCGTCACACCCACTCCCCTAAGATGTAGTAATATGTCTTATCATCTTTGTCCTTTTCCTGTACAGCGTAGTATTCTCTAAAACCTAGTTGGTCAATTCCTTTTATGAAATCTTCTTTTGATAGGTCGCACTTTCGGTATGTCAGAAATACCGATTTCACCGCAAGTCTGAATCGGTTCCGTTCACTTTTCGCGTTTGTGGTGTCAATGAATTCCATCTGGTTTTCGGAGTTAGACTCAATAACTTCACAGTTGACGACTATTGAAGTAGGTATTTTTTATGTTATAAATATTGATATTCTTGAGACAATTTTGGTATTGTGGATAATGAAAAAGTCCAGTAAAGAAGAATCTAGTATAATAAAGTCACTGATTTGAGTTGGAAATAGCGATGACTTATTGAAGATTTGTGTAAGAGGTATGCGTTGAAGGCTACCGTGGGTCATAATATAGAGATTAGTCATATTGATGGATAGTGTCAGAATTGTGGGTAAGGACACCACTTTCTTGAGGGATACCATAGCTTAAATAATTTTACAATAATTAGTAGAGTATTCTATAAACTTTAGACTTAGATAATTATAATGTTTATCCAGAATTGTGAGTTAGTATTAACTATTTGCTTTAACTCAAGTATGAGGCTTAAAAATCTATTTTAATCATCCTATAGCTAAGATATCACTTGTTCAACTATTTGAACTAGTAATAGCAATCTAGTTTTCTAGTACATTTGTAAAATATCAGGAACTTTGAAAATATAAGCTTTTAAAGATTAAAAAAGGTAAAGGAACTGTTTCATCCATATAGTCAGTTTTAATCGTAGTGACAGTTTTATTCTTAAAGCTAGTCTTAATGCTGTCAGCCAAATTTTAATACTTATCTATAATAATGTAGAATTTAAATGTAGTATCTATCTGAAATCCAGTCTTATCTATGTTGTAAATATTCTCAATTTTTGGTTTATAAGTATCTATTGCATTTTTAAACAACCCAAACTACTTTTGAAGGTTTTTACTGATATAAGCTTTTGCTTTAAATTATTCTATAGATTTGCCTATAATGGTTTATGAGAAAGAATGTTGTTTCATAAAGTGAGTGCTTTAGCTAGAACTTAGAGGCTTTATTGATAATGTTTATTGTCCGAAGCTATTATTTCATTTTTGAATAAGATACTCAATAGTTGCTCTTAAAATAGAATGTTAAATTAGAAAGTTTTGTTGATTGCAGCGCTGAATGTAAGCAATTAAAGTCTATTCTTCACCAGAATTTAATGCTTATTGATTAATGAGTTTTATAATATGTTATTGCTCTCTTTAGTTGCCTTATAAGGGTTTTTAGTTCTACCTTATACTCCTTTGCCATAGCATATACCTTGATAAATGTACCTGCTTTAAAGACTAGAATAGCTCTTGCAAGTCTTCCCTCTTAATCCATAATAGTTAAATTAATAATTACCATATACTATAAGTTTTATAAGGTAAGATATAGAAGGCTTCAAAAATAAGTTATAACCTATAATGAGTTATATACCTTAATTGTACAATATCTTTCAGCTTCTTTAATTCTTCATCTATATTTAATAATCCCAAGTTTTATAAGTTATAAAGTTCCAAGTAGTAAGTTATTTCCTGATTAAGTTATTTAGTATTTATATAATTAACTGAAATTGTTATGTTAATTAAGGTATAAATAATTTATTAAGTTGCTATAAGTTATAATCTTAGCATTAAAATGGCTAATTGTGAAAACTCTGCTTTAATCTTTACTTACTTCTAGCAAATGTTATTTATTCTTATATTCAGTTCATTCTTGTCAAACTATATATACTATCTCTAATCTTATGAATGTTATAATTCAATACCGATAAGGTCTCATATTCTAGTTTACCTTAGGAGTTTAGGTATATAGTGAGACATTTATAGAGTAACTATAGGATAACTATATTATTTCTATATACTATGATAGTGAAACAGTTTTGCTGCAACTATATTTAAAAATATATTAAGGTAATAATTCTTAAAATAATGCTTAATTACTAAACTATCAAGACATTTAGTGAAAAGAGAAAGAAAGATTCTTTTCTTAAGATCTTAACGTTGTATTTATAGCTACCTTTTCATTAATTTCTTAGCCATTTGCTAATAAGTAAATCATATTACTTAATATATATACTTTTTAGTGTAATGTGATGATTTGACTCCAATGAGATCTTGTCTCCTAGTTTGTCTTGATGTTCAGGTATACAGTGTGGCGTTCTTTGAGTGACCGTGAGACAAGTATGTTAGTCTCGTATACTGGGATAGTGAAACGGTCCTACTGCAACTTATATTAAATGATATCTTGGGTGATAATTCTTAGTACGAAGCTTATATTGCTAAACTAACAAGACTTTCAGTGAAGAGGAAAGGAAAGACGCTTTCCCTGAGATTCCAACACTATATTTATAGTTGCCTCTTTACTGATCTCTTGGCCACCTGCTAACGGGTGACTCATACCATTTTGAGTGCTTTTTCCTTGGCGTGACTTATATCCGACTCACGCCAAGTCCACTAATGAAATTTGAGTCATTATGACTCATACTCTCCATCCATTCCTGAGCTGCCCACTACGCCTAGCTGACGTGTCCTTCGGCTATCAAGTATTTCTCAGCTTTTCTTGTCCATTATCCACTACCAACAGTTCTCCATTCGTAGGTTATGGTGGTTCCTGTTGGTCGGTCACTTCCTGGCTAAGCTCCTTGGCGGTACTGTGGCTGGCTGAGGTTGTTGCTTTGACAGGGGTATGGGTAATTTACTGAGCTGCCATAGGTTGTGCTCCCAGCGCTGAAGGCGTTGATTACGTAAACTCTTGTTCTGGCCCCCACATTCCCATGGCAAGTGCTGCTCATCCTCGTATCCAGTTCATCCTTGCCAAGCCGTCTGTGTCCTATAGGCTTGCGATTTGGTCTAATGGTTCCAGCGCCACTCCCATGTCCGTGGCGTTCCTGATGAGGCTTAGGTTGTCTATGACATGTAACTTACAACATGACTCATTATGAGTCCAATAATAGAATCTGAGTTATCATGACTTATAACCTTTCACCTATACTCGAGCTGCCTACTATATCCAGCTAATGTGTTCTTTAGCTACTAAGTATCTTTCAGCTTCTTTGATCCTTTATTTATATTTAACGATTTTGGGCTTCATAGTCAATAGAATTCCATATGATTAATTGCTTCTTAATTAAGTCACTTAGTATTTATGTAGCTGGCTGAGATTATTGCCTTGACCAAGGCATAGGTAAATTATTGAGTTACGACAAGTTGTATTCTCAGCACTGAAAGCGTTAATTGTATAAGCCCTACTTTAGCTCTTACCTATCTCCAGTAAATGCTATCCATTCTTGTATTCAGTTCATCCTTGATAAGCCATTTATGTTGTCTTTAATTCTGTAGAATTGTAATCTGATTTAATAGTAGTCAACGTTACTTTTATATTTATAGCATTATCTTAATATAGCTTAAGATATTTATAATAATAAAGTCAAGACCTGATCTAATGATAATGATATTACTTCTATATCTATAATATTATCTCAACAAAGTTCGGGAAGTTTATAATATTTAAAGGAAATCACTATTACTACAGAGCGAAATACTAACCCTATAAGGTATTTTGCTTTGTTTACAGTGTAAGAAAAAAGATAATGTAAATATAGTAAATTAAGGTTAAATATAAAGATAAAAATTACTACATGTTCTCTAAATCATTTTAACATTCACTAAGACTTTAAGCTTTACTACAAGTTTATAGTGAAACTGGAAAAACTATATATTTGAACACAGATAAATTCTAATGAGTTGGTGAAGTTGCTTGATATGATTGAGCAGCTTGGCTAAGGGGTTGATATTAACTTTCTTACTTTAAAGTACTCAGCTAGCCTCAAGTTTGATCAACTGTAGGCTTTAAAACCAGAAGCATAAAAACTAGACAAAGTAGACAGTTAAAATTCTAATATAAGTTAATATCCTTAAGCATAAGTACTCTATTGTCATCCAAGCACTATTTAATCTTATGAGCATATAGAAAATCTATAGATAAGGTAAATCCCAATATGCAAACAGGTAGGAATTTAGGTTGAGTAAGGCGAAAGTATTAGTTCCAGAGTTTTTCAAAGACAAAGTTAGATACCTAATCAAGAAACTATATATAGAGTGGATGTCAAGTAGTATATAGTATCTTTATTTGCTACTATACAACTTCACCATCAAACTCAATATGCTATATAGTTAATAAGATAATTATTTTTTCAAATACTGTCTTTAAGTTGTCTTTAGAGACATGCAAATACTTCTTCAAAGTATTATATACATCTTCAACCTGGGAAGTTATTCAATTACTTAGATGTAAATGCAAGTTTATTTAAACTTAAACCACAAAGTATTTCTGCTTTTTAAGTTAATTATTCATTATATATTATACTAATCTAAGTACTAGCAAGTCATATTTGTTAGTCAATGCATCCTATTTCTTATTAAACATTGTAATTGAAGTGCTATTAACAATAGCCTTTTAAGCTTCTAAAAATGCTGTAGAGTATTTTTTATTTTTAAACTTCTTATTTACGTACTTCTTAATATTCATCTGCACATGATAAATACAAAGTAATTACTTCATATTAAGCAAGACAACCTTAATAGCTTTCATCAATGCTAATTCATAATTCATAAATATTATCTGAGTTTTAACATTAGGCAAATACAGTCTCTTTAACTACTTCAATACCCATATATAGTTCTCCTCTTTCTCTTTTACAAGGAAACAGAATACTATGTAAAAAGAGGTATTTAAATAACTTGTGCCAACTATAATAAGTAAAGTAAGCTTAAATTAATTGGTTTATATATCTAATCAAGGAGCAAAATATTTGAATAATACTAAAAAAGTTGAATACTATAAGTGTGTACAAAGAAAAGATGAGTAACCTACCTTATATTATCTATACAATAGTTTGAAATGAAATTACTCTTTAATAGTTACTCTATCAATACTTTCATTGATGTCTTTCTAGTTAAATTCTTTGCTTTCACTTTTATTCAAAAGTTATAAATGTCCGTAGATAGAATAGGATAATTTGTATAAAAGTCTGGAATTTAAGTAAGATATAAGAACAAAGTAATATAAATAGTCTGTAAAAAGTTAAAAGAATACTATATTTAGATTAAAGAGAATCAGGTTTATCTTTTGATATTTTGACCTTATATTCCTAATGATCATTAATTAAAAGTATACTTTGAAATAGATTTTCATAAATTTAGCTTTAGAGACTTAATACTTACTTCGTAGCAAAATTGAGTTTTGATTGAAGATATTATAAATACATTTATCGGCTGTATAAGGTGTGAGGTAGTGATTTGAGAACTAAATTAGACTTATTAAAGCTTTTTATTTAACTGAGCTAAGAGTATGTTAAGTAGTATAAGCATAATGTTGATTAGTAGTTCTGACTTAATAATATTTAAGTATCTAGCTATAAGCATTCTACTCTTTTGCAGACTTACAAAAAGAGATAAATCTGTATATTTTTAGGTCTTTAAGAGTATAAGTAGTTCTATTCTCTTAATTCATAATGCTTAATTTATTAAATTTTAGGGTATGCTGATTTTTGTAAGATTACAATATGGAATATTGTAGAAATATAGCATAACATAGATAATTATGAGTTTGTGATGTACATAGTCTTTGCATACTAAGTAAGACAGATTATAATAACACTTTGAGCCATGCAGAGCAATCATTTTTAGAGTTAAAGACTTTCGATTTTTGTGTAATATATAATATAGTCTATTTTAAATAGTTTCTGAAAATTAGAAATTTATAGCTGTAAAGCTAACTTTGTGACATAGCGAGGCAAAAAATAACCCTCTATTTTTAGACTACTCTACCCCAAATGCTGCATAATATACTATTTCAAGCGTTTGACTTTACTGACATAATAGAAGCTTTACAGGATATCTGTAAATAGATTCATGAAGTTTAAATTGTTCAATTTTAAAAAGTTATGATTAAGATCATTTTTCATAGGTTACTTTAGTACATGTAAGTATATGCAATACAACAACAATATGTATATGCAAACTACAAGATATTAAAAAGCATCATAACTATAGTGTATAGTTGTGAAAACTTGGTACAAGATCATTAAATACTCTGTAAACTTGTTTATGAAGTCAGAATTTCAATAACTTAACTCCTTCTTATTCTGTTTGCCTTAGCAATGATAAAAACAAAGCATAGACCTTATTCTCTAGATTGGAAAGACAAAATTGCAAAGGCACTGTCTAAACTTAAGCTGAACCCTTCTATAACTATTAATAAAGCTACAATAAGCTATCTTATTCCTCCTAGGATGCTTAGCTATAGAATAAATAAAAGAGATCAAGATTTTAAATTAGTATACCTTAAAGATTATACCCTTTTCTTTCTTCAGTGGTAAGTTTTGGAGAAGTAGGTACTTTAACAAGACGATATGAACATTTCCCTACACTAGAAACTGGTTAAAGCAAAGGTTGAGACTATTTTTAATTATACTAATCCTGAAAAGAAACTTGAATATTATTGGGTAAGAAGATATATTAGGAGGTATTCTAACTTTCATATCAAGTTTAATTAATATATAGAATGTCAGAGTAAGACTACTGAAGATATTTGGATTATAGAGCATCATTTCAGACTGTTTTATAAAGCACAATCTGACTACAAACTAAAGCCTAAGAATATATGGAATATGGATAAGAAAGAATTCTTAATTAGCTTTGCAGCGAAGTACAAGATAGTTTGTAGAAAGGGGAGAATAAATTCCAAGTATGTACATGATAGAAATAGAGAGCTGATTACAGTTTTAGAGTGTTTGTCTGCTACTAGAGCTATTTTTCCACCTTTTGTGGTTACTAAAGGCATAAATCTGTGATAATTTGACTCCAATAAGGTCTCATCTTCTAGTTTGTTTAAGTGTTTAAGTATATGGCAAGGCGTTCTTGAGCTGACCATGGAACAGTTATGTTGGTCTTATATACTAAGATAGTAAAATGGTCCTACTATAATTATATCGGAAAATATCTTGAGCAATGATTCTTGATATGAAGCTTTATTGCTAAACTAATAAGACATTTAATGAAGAGGGAAGGAAAGACACTCTCCTCAAGATCTGAACACTATATTTATAGGTACCTCTTTATTGATTTCTTGGCCACCTGCTAATAGGCGACTCATACTACTTGATATATTCTTTCCTTGATGTAGCTTGCTTTTGACTCATGCCCAGTCCAATAATATAACCCAAGTCTCCATAACTTATAACTCTCTATCTATACCCAAGTTACTCACTACACCTAGCTGACATGTCTTTTAGCTGTCAAGTGTTCTTTAGCTCTCTTGATTCTTTTTCTACAACCAATGGTTTGGTGCTCATAGGTTATAGTAGTTCTTGTTGGCCAATCATTTCCTGACTGGGTTGCTTGGCAATCATATGGCTGGGTGAGGTTGTTGCCTCAACCAGGATATGAGTGATTTATTCATTTACTGCAGATTACATCACTAGTACTAGGAGTACTGATTACATGAACTTCGCTTTGGCCCTCACTTACTTGTGGCAAGTGCCATTCACCCTAATATTCAGGTCATTCTTGTTGAGCTATGTATACTATCCTTAGCTCTATAAATCCACAATCCGATTCAATGATAACAGCATTACTTCTATGTCTATAGCATTTGTGATGAGGCTTAGAATGTTTGTGACAAAACTATATTGCTGGACATTATATAAGAGGTATAGGAAAACCTGACTAGTATTATAGAAAGTTTTCTAAGGGGTAGACAAGTAATGAACTTAATTTGGTTTGATTACAAGAAATATTTTATCTTTTAACTAAATCTGAGTAAGTTATATTGATGCTTTAAAGACTTAATACTAACAATTAAGTTAGAGATCTATTGGAATATCATCTTCTGGTCCTAAATGACAATGAGAGTCATTGCAATATCCCCTTTCTTAACTATGTATAGAGGCAGAGAATTCTGATGTTTGTACTTCCTGCCTATTTGTCACACCTTACACAGTCTCTAGATAATAGCTTATTTGGTCCCCTACAGTATTATTATAGCAAGATCATTAGAGAATAGTTCAATAAAGACTTTCTAGTACTTTTGAAAGAAGACTTCATTCCTATTCTTCAAATTGCTAAAGACCAAACTTACATCTCTAAAAATATCAAGAGCGCTTGGAAGTGTACAGGATTGGTACCCTACAATAGAAGGAAGATTATGGACCTATTCAAGGCACCAAAACCTATGAAAGAGAAGGAAAATATAAGTAGAAGGCAGCTGCAGACACCTAGAAAGTCAACTCAATTTTGTTAGGCTGAGGCTCAAATGAAAGAACTAATACTTGAAGAAGTTGCTCTCAAGGTTCTTTTAGTTGCATTTGAGAAGTATGCAAAGAGTTTAATTGAAGAAACAATATTTAGAGATATTGCAATACATGAAGCTAAGAGGTTAAAAGAGCGATTACTTTTTAAGGCAAATCATCAACATAGCAAGGTCAAGCTCAAAGATAAACATCAAGAATGTTCTAAATTGGTTACTGGAGTGATAATAGAAGAGTTAAAAAAAGAACAGGAAGAGAAATAGAAATTAGCTGAACAGAAGGAAATGGAAGCAAAAGTGAAGAAAGCGGCTAGGATGAAAGGGAAAACAGCTGTCTTCAAGGCTAAAAAAGTTGTGACAGACTCACACAAGTTTTGTAATGCTTCTGACTATATTGTAATGGATTTCATCAGTAATTGTTTCCACAGTACTATTTTGAATAAGCTAACATTTGAGTAGCAAAATTCAATTCTAGATATTATGATATTATAGATAAATCTGATACAACAGACAGTAGTTCTGATTTAGATGTACCTTACAAAATGTCTGAGAATACTTTACCAGTAGAAGAAGATATAGTAGGACCTTCTAATAATAAGATGTTATACTCTAAGGAAAGAGAGTAATCCTTTATTTACATCAACGAATTTATTTGTGAATACCTCAAATTTATTGAATTTCACATAAAAATTTGGAATTACGCTATTTAGATTATTTAAAATACTCTACGTATTTTGTGGCTTGTCAATCGCTCAAAAATTGAAGTCATTGTTAAATTGAAATGATGAGGTTGACTGTTCGCTAAGTGTGCAAAAAACATATACAGCATAAAGTCATAGTCAGATACGTTACTCTAAGTTACTGGATTCTTGGCTAGCTCCAAGTTCTTGACCACTGAAAATGGTAATGATATTCTAGAAGATTTTATAACTTATAAAGTCACGGTCACAGTAGCTCTTGCCTTGTAATTATAAAGAATTATAAATATGATTTTTGTATAGCTCTCAAAAACTTTAAATTAGCTTAATACAAATTTATTTGTATGGTAGCTAAGGATAAAGGAGTTCCATACTTAACATTATAGTACTGGATTTATTGTGGCCAAGAAACATACAATACATATACAGACTAATAAATATATAGCCAAGGTAAAGAGCAAGTAATAATTAAGTATATTGTTTTAAGCCAAGTGGAAAGTAATTACTATAATACTATTTCTATCTGCATAATGAGTTAAAGCTAGTCAGTATGCTGTGAAGATCTGACTCTGATAAGATCTCATCTTCTAGTTTGTCCTGGCATTCAGATATATGGCATGGCATTCTTAGGATAACCATGGGACAGGTATATTAGTCCAGTATACTGAGATAGCGAAATAGTTTTACTGCAACTATATCGAAGGTTATTTTTGGATGATGATTCTTGGTGCAAAGCTTATGTTGCTAAACTAACAAGACTTTTAGTAAAGAGGGAAGGAAAAACGCTTTCCCTGAGATCCTAACACTGTATTTATAGTTGTCTCTTTACTGATCTCCTGGCTACCTGCCAACGGGTAACTCATACCATTTGAGGTATTCTTTCTTTAGCGTGACTCATACTCGACTCATACCAAGTTCAATAACGAAACCTGAGTTGTCATGACTCATAACTTTCCATCTATACCCAAGCTACCCACTATTCCTAACTAATGTGTTCTTCAGCTGCCAAATGTTCCTTAACTCTTCTGGTCCTTCACCCATGACCAATGGTTTCTTGTCTGTAAGTTATGGTAGTTTCTATTAGCTAGTTACTTCCTGGCTTGACCGCTTAGCAGTTATATGGCTAGCTGAGATCACTGCCCTGACCAGGGTGTAAGTGATTTACTGAGCTGCCGCAGGTTGCACTCTCAACATTAAAAGTGCTGATTATATAAGCCCCTGCTTTAACCTTCACTTGTTCTTGGTAAATACCATTTACCCTTGTATTCGTTTCATCCTTATCGAGCCAATTGAGCCATTTGTGTCCTATAGGTTTGTGATTCGGTCCAATAGTTTCAGTGCCACTCCCGTGTCTGTAGCGTTCCTAATAAGGCTCGAGATATCTATAATATATACTTTCTAAAGCACTATCTTTACTTCCAAGAAATAGTAGTAATTGAGAAGTTATGAAAAGATACTTGTAAATTAGAAAACTTTAATAAGTGGTTTAATTAATATTGAAAGCATTTTGAAAAGCGCTAATCTGATTCTTAAAATATTTACAATACTGACGAAATAGACTTTATTCTCAGTAATGGTAAACAAGTTTATATTATTATTGATAAGAGATTAAAGTCTAGAAATTAGCATTAATAAGAGTAAATTACTTATAGCAATTAAATATACTTCTACTACTAAAACTATAATTCCACCATTAATTATTTACAAAAGTAAATATTTTTAATATTATTGGTTTAAAGCTAGTGCTTCCAGAAATTAGATAGTCACTGCAAGTCCTAATAGGTGGACTAGTAATGCTTTAAGATTGTAGTAGTTACAGAATCACTTTAAACTCTTAACTTGTATATCTAATAATAGTTACTAGGTCATCATTCTAAATAAACATGGAAATTATATTACTATCAAGTTTCAGAACTTCTGTATTAAGCCTAAGATTTTACTACTTTGTTTACCACTACATACATTATATATGCTTCAATTACTGAATGTTGCTATTTTTAGCTCACTTAAGTACTATTTTTGTTGAGTAACAGAAAGACATCTTTGTATAACTAGACAATAGTTCCTAAAAACAGAGTTCTTAGAAACCTACAATAAAGTTCGATCTAGAGCTTTCAATTCAAGAACTATTAAAAGTAGATTTTCCAAGGCTGGTCTTGTTCCTTTTAATCCTAATAGAGCACTCAAGTAACTACCTATCAAGATATTGCAGAGGAAACTAAAAGAATGCAAGTGGCTTCTTCTAGAAATCGAAAGCGAGCACCCGGAAAGCATCCTCGGGTCGTTGGTGATGTTCTAGATTCTCTAGAACCGCAGCGTAGGGAGGGGGTTGAGCGGCCTATAATAGTACCAAGAACGCAGGCAGTGCGAGGCCCATCACCCTATCATGTATATCTGGAGCGGGAAGGACTGGCAGAACTCGAAGATGACGGTATTGAGGACTGTATTGTAGTTAAACCACGCAAATAGAAGACAGGTCGAAAAGTGGCCAAGATCCCGGGGCTGGCCAAGAACTTGGTGACCCACGGTATCCCGTGAGTGGCGCTAAGCCCCGGGCACTCAGTCTACGCTGCGAAGACCGGGGACTCCGAGTACGTAACACCATTGTCATACGGTCATTATCGCTACCTTAGCTGTCTGAGGTAATTCCCACGATGAAACGGGCTTCACGGCAGGAAGGGATTGTTGGGTGGAGGCGTAGCGAAGGGAGGAATTTAGGATATTCTCAGCTTTCAGTAGTACGGATGGTCGCACGCTGATTAGAATTTAGAATAAAGGGAAAACCATCATCCTGTGACTTAAAAACCTCCTATCCGAGAAAACTGAAACCCACTCGGATCCTTCATTAGAATTCGTATTCGTCCCCACCGCCCCGCTTTTAGTGAGCCCCGACAAGCCTTAGACTCGTAAAACCAATCACATCAAGACAACCCACGATATCGGAAACGTGCCCAAGCCATCCTACAGCTCTCGCAAGAGAACCGGTCTACGAGCCCCATCCTTTTTCCTCTGCCGGGCAACCACTGCCATAGCCCAAAACGCCACAGCCCCCATAACCGCAGCAAGCACAACTTGCACCACAAAATTCGTGACATAAACCCTCGCCAACCTCACCCAGAACTCTCGCCCAAACGAACTTCACACCTCCCCTAGAGTGAGCCGCCCCTCCCCTCCCTCTGTCGTCCCACCCACCATTCTCCCACAATCCGCTTTATCAAATGGGACGATCGCCTCCTCCCCCTCCGGCAGTTGCGCAGCCTGCACACGCACCATCGCCACCGTGGGAGGAACAACAAGTACAAAATACAACACTAGACATGCCGCATAGATCCCCAACACCTCCAACGCCGTCACCCACACGGACGTATTGTCAACGAACTTAGCCCCCCAGGGCACCCCCCGAATCTTAGCCATCACGACCACATTCGCCAGCTTCACGGTAGCGACTATCGATACAGCCCGGCAGGCAGCCCACACCGCTATAGCCTGCAGCACTGGCGTGCCACGACGCTGCTCAGACAACTGCCCCAACCAGTCCTTGGCGGAGGGTTTAGCGATGATTCTATGCAGCCAGACGTTGTTAAGGCGCCAGAGTAGGAGGGCGGAGAAGACGCGGGCGAGGATGTTGGCGAGAAACGGGGGGATGGGCTTGAGCGCCCATTTGAAGATGAAGGTGAGGGCGTTTTCGCAGTAGCCGTAGAGGAGGGCGTAGCTACAGCCACGGAAGGGGGAGAGGGGTCCGGATTCGGTGGTGAGGTGGGCGAAGGTTCAACGGAGGCTGGAGGTGATGCGGTCGGGTGAGTCGGGGAGGCGGGGGGTTGAGGCAGGGATGAGAGGCGGTTGCTTGGTGGGTTCAGCGGGTTCGGGGGGTTCGCTGGGTTCGCTGGGGTTATGGGGTGGGCGATCGCTTTCGACTATGGCGAGGGTTCCTGCAACTTCTAGGGCCACGTAGGTGATCTTTTAGTGCAGAGGTTAGCCCCGAGGCCTCGGAAGGGGAGGCGCCGTGCCTTGCAAGCGCTTACCACCGACGACAAGAGGGCGTGGCCCACGATAATACTAGTAATTAGCGCCGCCGCGGCGAAATTCGGTTGGGACACGACAGGCTCAGAGTAGTTTGAATAAATCTTGATAGGCTTGGGACAAGGAGCCTTTGGACAAGTCGAATGACTGGGTCGGGGTCCGTAGTACGACCACACAGTTAACAAGCCAAAGAACCCTATGTTACTCACGAGGGTGTCATCTACCGCCGACATGGTGAGGAGAGTGATATGACCGTGCGGAATGGTCTGCGAATTTCGAACCTCTCGTCAACAAGGCAGTAGTTGGTAGATGTTGGTAGATGTTGTGGAAGAGACGTGGAGTTAGTCTCTACATTCTGCAAGCTACTTAACTAATGCATGGCGACACGAGGCTAACTGCTGCTGCGCCGGCTGCGGGGGTTTTCGCTCAGGTTTCGGGTCTGTCCCTGCCAATACTTCCGCATTTGTATATTATTGGTGTTCTTATACAGGGTTTGACCTGTAGCTGAAAAAACTTCGTACGGAGGGTGCCGTGCTTCGGCTGCTTCTCCCATCGGAAGCGCAGTTGAACAACGGCCTATGCCATAAAGTGAGGCGAACTTGGACTGCAGAGTGTGAGCAACCAACCGCCAGCTCACGGAATGAGCCCAGCGCGACAAACACCTGCCAGCCGAACCAGGCTACTCAGGCAGTAGGACTCAGCCTCACCTCCAGTGTTGCTTCCAGGCAGAATATACCTCAGCCTCGCGACATCCATCCACTATCCTCACCTGTGTGATTCTACTTCGTTTCAGGTGTCCTACACAGAGTGCCCGTTAAGCGAAAGCAATGTGACCCGCTTGGCGACTCTTGACAAAACGACGACAACTCAACGACCAAAAAGTGAGGAGGGTGTGGCCTGGGGTGACCGCACGTGATCTCGCACTAGGGTCACAACATCAGCATTCGCGTTCTCAAGGCGTCCAACGAATCTACATCGTTTCCACTCGCAGCGATTTCAGACTCTCTAGTACAGGCAATTCACCCATGGTGCTTGACGCCCTTGCTACGGACAGTTCAAAATCATTACGAGTCACAGCCTAGCTGTCCGACGTCAAATGCGCCGTTGGCGCCGCCTGCGCCGTAGATACCTCCAGCATTCTCATCACCCTACCTTTGATTCTGACCGGAATTCCCGCCAAATTCTGGGAGCACGGGCCCCGCCGCGCGCCCTGCAGTCTTAGCGAGACGAGGACGGCGGGTCAAGTTCTGGGGTCAATTTCTAGAGCCCTCTTAACCTCTCACGGCTGCGACGACCTCATAGACGTGATCAGCAGACTTCAGTTATTCTACATAGAGTCTCCATTGCCGCTTGCGTAGACTCGATAGTAGATGAGCTCTAACGGATGTTGGGGCTGTCTATCTAGGACTATTATGCGAGAGAACCATTTATTGCAAGCCAGTTAATGCCTTTCCCAACTGACTACCATGCCTAGGCGAGCTAACTAAACGAGCGACTTCAATATTGCCTCCAATATCATTGCCACCCCCGGAGCTGCTACCAGTTACTCTACCTACTAGAGCACCGATTCCTGACCTCCAATCGCCAGGCTGCAGCATATCCCTACAACCAGGCGGAGTGTTGGATCACCTCTCCAACACCCGTAAGATCCCAGCGAAGACTCGTCGGTCGTGTGAGGAGTGTGCGTCTAGGAGTGTGCGTCTAGTTCTGACACAATTGGGTCGGAGGAAATATCCAGGTTACGGCGGCTGCTCTCCCATCAAGGAACTTAGACTGCACAAAGGCCGGGTGCGTCGAAACTATAGATGCACTACCGCCAGCGAGGGTAAGGTTCAAAAGCACGCCAACAAGGAGCACGGCTGGCCAAGAAGCACGGGCCATAGCGAGACGTCAACCCAGTCCAGACGTTCTTTACTAACAGCAAGGCCCGCTGCTTTGTATTCGCCGTCCTCCCGAGGAGCAGCAGTCTTCCGGGCCTACTGGTAACGTTGACTCCACGATCTGGTCGCTGCTGGATCGACACGACAAGAGGGAGCGGGGCGAGGAGTGGGTAAGGCGGATGGGGGCCAATTGAAGCTAGACAACACGCCATGGCTGCGAAAGAACGGATGCCATCGGCAGTTCGCAGGCAAGAAGTAGGCAGGTGTGTCAGGCCAACAGGCTGACATAGCGCAGCGCCGTCGGACCTACGTCGTGGCGCAGTCGCGCTACATGGCTGGTGGAGCTTGGCGACGCTTCTTGTAGCCTCACCGCTGCTCTCACCAGGAGGCAGCGATTAGTTCCTTAAAATCATCAATCACATTGCTTCCTACGTATCTCACCGTCATACTAATCGCATTAGCTGCAGGCTCCGAGCGAGCTCTATTGAAAGACACCCGGTTTACCCTCGTACAAGATACCTAGGCGCCGCTACGAGGGTCGGTTGCTCCGAGTACCCTTTTGTTCCGTATAGTATGGGTGCTGGCACGGCCGCCAGCGATTTTGCGCGGCCACCATCGCCTCATCAAGTTCAGACATTATCGGCCATATCCCACTGATTCCATACTCAGAGCTCCCGTCTGCTCCTTACTCATACTGAAGTTAGGCTGGGCTCTTCTTTTCATGACACATTTTTCTTGGCCTGTAAAGATTGTGTCAAGGCGTCGGTATTTACTGTGGTAGGGCTCCAACACATGAGTTAACTAAGCCACCACCAGCATAGGCTCTAACACTGTCTGAAGGTGTAGCAACTAGCGTGTCCGGGTGGCAAAAGACGGCTTCCTAAAGCTAGAATTTATTTATGGCATCTAAGGACTTTACTGGAGTATTTTTACATTTGGGAAGTAGTAAAATTGGTGTGTTCTGTCTTGACATGCTTCACCACCAGCTGTTGTATAGTCGTGGTATCGTTACGCCTAATAGCCGGCGGCATCCCGGGGGTCCGTTGCTTCGAATCCGCTTATTGCTCAGGAGACTTGTGCCTTCGCTTAAGCGAATTTCGTGGCTTTAGACGGTTCCTAAATGTTAAATGTGGAGTAGCCGCCGGAGGAGCAGTGGAATTGAGTTCATCGACAGCCAGGTCCAGTGCAGCCGCAGAGACGTGCTTGAGTTAGACTCTGGGTTCGGTTCTTGCTGCTGGGGCTGTTTGAAAATGCGATCATAGCACTCGAGGTTCTTGACCCGTATCTTCGTGTCTGGATGTTCGCAACCCAGTTCCCTTATATTCCCCTCCACCGCCGCTCGTTAAAGCTCTGGGGCATCACGAATGCGGCCTAAGTCGTAATAGCTACTGGTGAGGTTGTCCATCGCCGTCAGAGTGCAAGGGCGTTCTTCGCCCAGAAATCTCTTTCTTGCCTCCAGCACCTTCTCTTCAATCTCTACAGCCTCTTGAGCACGGCCTAACCTTCTGTAACTGGATGCGAGGTTGCCCATTGCCGCCAAAGTCTCAGGGTGTTCTTGCCCTATCGCTCTCATTCTTCCCCCAGAGCTTTCTCTCCGAGCTCTATAGCCTCCCGAAGTAGACCAAGATCATTGTAGCTGAGTGCGAGGTTGTTCATCGATCCCAGAGTGTTCGGATGTCCTTCGCCCAGCGTCATCTCCCTAGCCTCCAGCGCCCTCTTGTCTAGCTCCACTGCCCTCTGTAATCGGCCATTTTCAGAATAAGCTCTTGAAAACCTGCTCTTTATATGCAGCAAATCATTTAACGGAATATTAGTGATGTACAAGTCATCACATAAACGCTCGCAAGAATCAATATGTGGTACCAAATACACTCGAAATCGATAACCGAAAGTCTGTTTCCTGTAAGGTATTGAAACTCCCAGGGTGGAAGCTGTTGTTGCCCAAAAGGTTTTCTGCTCCCCTCTAGGCAATCGACCTCTTGCCCATGCGTGTACGAGAGGATGCATGGAGATATGAAGATCTGCCCAGGAGTGGCAAGGGAGAAGGAGGATAAACGCCCTACCGCTCTCCGTAGTCGACGTTCATCCCACTCATCGGACTCGCCATGGAGTACGCGAACCTGATGAGAAATAAGCCACTCGGAATGTTTATAATTATGCATGTTTCTCCAGGCATGTTTGAATATCTCTCCAGAAATGTCGTCGAAGTGCATAAAGGAGAAAACGTGGAGGAGCTCCATAGCGTCCTTAGTAGTTTCCCCATCCATCTGTTGAATCATGTCGATAGAGACTTCCCAGGTTGTGTAAACGGTGCATTTGTAATCTGACCTCGCCTGAACTGGCTGCTCCTTCAACAGTTCTTGCCGACGGCGGTTAAACACCCTGAAATACTCTTCCATTGTGTATAGCCCCTGCCTAATAACCGCACCTGCCTAGATGATAGCGAGAGCAAGGCAGCCCAGGAGGCTAACCAGCTGAGTTGCTAGGGCCCGCAACTTTTCGTCAGGAACATTCCCTGCCGAAGTGATAGTATTGAGGAGTGAAGTGACAGCTTCATCGACTGCCATTGAGCAGAATTGATACAATCCAACCGTTGCATGGACCTTACATTCGGGGCTTCGAGTAGTGATTAAGATAGTGCCTCGACTCCCCGCCAGGAAGTACGTGGATACGTCCATGGAAGGGTCATCCGCATTATCAGTGATTATGAGCCACTGGTCCCGAGTATTAGACAACCGTATCTTAACGGCTTCCAAGTCTTCTCCGATCCCAAAAGCACGAGTTGCGATGCTCCTAAATCCTTGTTCTGCGGTTTCGTTGGTGCTAGCGTCGATCCAGAAAACGCCCCAAAACCTAAACGATGTTAACTACATCTACCTGTGGAGGTTTGTCACTATGATACGGTGTAACCCTTACGAGAATACGTACATCTCACGATGGTCTTCGGCAAACTTCAGAGCGACTTGGGTCTTTCCAGATCCTCCTAGATCGTACAAGACGTATCTCCTCCGAGTAATCGACTTCCCATGCTTCTGTGGCAGGCATTTCTGTTCAGGTGCTTGACAGACATTTTCACGACCGGTGAAGACCGAACGTGATGAGGTACATAGTAATGCACGTTCAAGTAGCTCTGTACTCCTAGGTAAAGAAACAAGTTATCTATTGAGCTGCCTACGGGACAAGCATATGCTTGCGAAACAAGTTCACATACTATTGGTATGTGCCTGCAACATCCTTAATATCCTTATGAAAACTTTTCCGTATACCCCATCGTCCTGCAATTCAAATTTGCAAATATCCCTGTGATCTGCGTCCACGGGAACCTGGTCTTCGTTGCTAACATCTAAGATTGCGGAGAACTTCTCAACGACCTGAAAGAAAAGCCTTTTAGCGTTATGGGGACAACAGCAGGAGCCTGTCCTTGAATATACCAGCGTATCTTTCAAGGGATTTGTGGGTCTGAGCCCATAAAAGCTGGCAATTCTGTAATTCGAAACCTGATGTCTGAAATCATTCGCTAGATCTAACAACACATCGCTATTGGTTTTTAGCGTTCCCGGTCACTTGAGCAATGAAACTGAGGACTTTGGCGTGTTGGATCTTGTCGCTCCCTCGATGCGGAGTTCCGAAGAATGTAAGCCCAACGGCGTGTTTATTGAGGACATGATACTGAGGCTCGTTCTTCGCCATCAAGAGAGCCTGTGTAGATTCGTCAGAGCGGCATTCGGGTTGTATATCGGGTGATATAGCGGACCTGCTTGACTACTATACCCCCAAGCGAATGCGCAATGAAGATAATAGGCCTCTGCCGCTCTTATACCGATTGAACTTGGTTCATATTTGCGGACTCCAGGAGTACGTGTGGCATACATTAGGCTCTTCCCGCTTATCTAGAAGACTACCGAGGTCCTTCGCATGGCTGTGGTGTTCGCGTAAGCAACATCGGCATTATATCCGAAATTCAACACACGACCCCTCGGGACATTGAGCGGAAGAAAGTCTTTAATCCAGAGCTTTTTGCTCTCGGGGCTATCCAGGTGTTCAGGGGTCTCCGTTGAGCCCATGAAGGAAGACTAACGTATAGGACCATGAGGTTGCGAATTACACGGATCTTGCGCACTAAGTACCGCGGCCTATAAGCGACAAACTGCCACATCAGCTTTTCGCGAGGAGAAGTCTTTTCAACCCCGCTTCTCAGCCCCAACTCTCCGCACTTTTATAAGCACGACTCTGTCACAACAGAAATGGCGCCTTCACCTATTGACTTGTCTTATTTCAAGCTAGATATTTACAGACTATATGTAGAAGAGAACCAAACCATTGCACAAGTATTAGCTTTTCTTCAAGTCAGCAATATTCAACTCAGCGAACATACACTCTACAGGCAGATAAAGGAATGGAACTACCAGAAGAATGTACGGTCGGACATTGAAGAAAATGTGCTAGTGGAAAGGACCGCAGTACTATTTTACGCTATTAGGCTTAATGATGAGGAAATAGTTCAAGTTTTGCAGCGGGAAGGTTATGAACTGGGCATGATACGACTAAAGAGACTGAGGCTTTTATATGGCATGACCCAGCGATTCCCGAAGACTGACTTAGAGAAAAGACAAAAGAAAATTAATGCATTGGTAAGACAAGAGCTTGCTAAAGGCTTTATTATTCTATACGGTCGCAGGCTATTGCATGAATACTTTAAAAGTCAAGGACATATTGTAGCACGGTAAGATCACCATATATCCATATTTAGCAAGACCTGACATATACAGGGATACGCTCTTTACTACATTGAAACGGATATATCCAGAAGGTCCACTAGTGCAGTTGTATGATCTACAACGTTACTGACAAGAGTATAAAGTACTGGAGCCCAACTGGATATGGTCTGTAGATAGTTACTTAAAGCTACAACTGTATGGCTTTGAGATCTATGCAGCAATTGATGCATACTCCCGGTATATTACCTGGATTTACATAGGTATATCTAGTAGGACTGCTGTCTCTGTACTAAAGCAATACCTGGACGTCATCTTTGCACCCAATGTAGTAATGCCAGCATATATCAGATCTGACAGAGATATGGAAATAGTTCTATGCACAAATGCATATTACCATTCAAGTAAGGGAGTGGGCCTTAAGCTAGAGTTCTGAGACTGTTACATGTATGGAACATACATAAATAACCAGCGCATAGAGACTTGGTAGAGACAGTTGAGCAAATAACAACTTATAATATGGTGAGTATGTTGAGATCCTATTAATTGAAGACAACAGCTAACTATGACAGCGGTATTTTGCCAAAGTCAAGGAAGAAAGAAACTTTAACAATCAGCAACTAGCCAATCAAGTTGCCCTGCTTTACATTTATATGCCAATTATTCGGCAACAGACTGTGGAGTTTAGTAAGCTGTGGAATATGCACAAAATTCACAAGCAAAGAGATAGGCCAAACTTGTTAACTGGAAAACCATGGCTAAATTATTACAGTCCACCAGATAATGTAAAAGACTATAGTATAGCATCTGATACACAAAGATTGGCAAAGCTTAATGGAGATGTGGAGCAATATAGTAGATCTATCTATGTCGCTTAATCTTTATCACATCAGTATTGCAGCTAATTAAAACCAACAAATTTAGACAAATACTTATCACCTTACACAATGAAAAATATGTCAGCGAGTACTGGTAAATAGAAACTATCTGTTACTAGTCACATACACCCAACTTATGGCAAATGGATCTAGGGTGCATGAGCAAGCATATTTATTTTTATGTAGTGAGTTGTCCAAGTACATGGTACAAGGCACCTTGCCAGTTCTGAAGCTTTCCGCCAAACCAGAGGGGGCTATGGAATAAGAGCTTGTACCTATAGAATTTCCACAAAGTATGATACTAGTGGAAATAGAACATGAAGAGCCTAAAGAAAATGTAGAAGACATGAACAGCATAAGAGAGAATGATTTAAATACGAAGGAATATAAAAAAGAGAATCTTATGTCCTGGTTGTAAACTCTTAGTTTTAGTTATGGCAAATCATATTATTCTCTTATCATGTCTCTTTTTGGCCCTTTCAAGTATTGCATTAAGTAACTGAGTATTTTACACTCCATAATATTGACACCAAGTTGCCCACATTGTAGTGTTCAACTGTCAGAATCTAGTCAACCATAACAAAAGATTATGACACCTACTCTGCCTTCATTCACATCAAGATGCCATATATCCAGTATTTCTGTAGGGAATATTATTGATATAGATTCCAAAGAGCAATGAAATCCCTCACCTTCCCCTCTAGCCTTGCAGCATTTTTCAAAGTATGAAGATATCAAGTCCAAAATTGAATCTGACCAGCAACGTACAATAGCCAAGTCTCAGCAAATTAAAAAACTAGCTACTACATATACAGGTTAAGCTGCAGTGGATAGTAAAGCACAACTGCTAAAGTCACCAGCCGCCAATGAACAGGTTCAAGTTACTATATATCATAGGTTGACTGGCACTGATACAGTATCTTATAAGAACTTGGTTATGACTGATCAGGTTCCCGTATATGAGAAAAGCTAACATGAAGTAAGTATATTCTCCTTCATGTTTCAGGATGTATTTATGGAAATACTAGACCAAGTAGACTTCATTCACAACACTATACTTGCAGAGAGCTACAGCTGGGATGACTTTATAATGAACAACTCTAGATTGCAGATAAGAAACTTGTATTTTGTCACTAACTGAATCAAAAATGGAGGTGCGGTATGTCTCAGTAAAACTGCCTCAGGTCCAACCACAGTCCGAGATCTTCTTTAGCATTTTCTAGGCAAGCAATCAAAGATGGTAGTTGCTGTAATAAAGATCCAACCCAATCCAGATATGTCTACCAAGGTTCCAAGTAAAGGGAAAGGTAAGGTGGCTGTCCAGACAGAACCGGTAAAGGAAGAAGAAATGTATAAGAATGTATCTTCCGCAAAGTGAAAAAAGAAGTGAAATTGAAGCTTATGGAAGAGGCAGAGGCTATAAGTCTAAAACTTCAGCATATGTATGGAAAAAAGATAACGAAGTATATAGAAAGTGAAAATACCTGAAAAGAATTCTCTAAATACTCTCAAACGACAAAATCCTCTAAACACACTTCCCAACTTAGTTTATAGACAGCATGGTGGACCTCTACAGTCCCCAGTAATATTCCCTCCATATAAACATATACAGTTGTAGTTAAGAACATTTAAAGGAATAGAAGAAGAAGTCGGGGAACAAGAGTTAATAGGAAGTACATTAGAAGAACAGATAACATCTGATTTAGATAATTCTAAGTCTTAATTTTTTATTGGAAATCTCTGTATCTAAGCTCCTTCCCCAGTGTTAATCAAATTCTTATAAGAAAAGAAAACAAAGGCAGTTCTCTCCCCCATGAACTCAGAAACAAAGTGTTTAAGTAAGAGCAGAAGAAAATCACATCTCCTAGTTTGTGAGCCAGTTTGATATCAAGACTAGAAATACATATTTCTCTTCCCTCAAAACTCCTATCGCAAATCATTCCAACCCAATTTTCTCTTACATCACCTTTGTCTTTATGATTTCCTACCTGTGCATTTCGAATTAACACTAAGCCCAAAAAGCATTGCTGACCTATAACCTTCAAAGTACTTAAAGATGTAATACTTATAAGATAATCCCAGTTGTCCTAATATCTCTAGTAAGCCTCCAGATCAATTCCCTTAAAGAGAATCCCTATAGTTTGAAAGACAGGAGCCATTTCCAGGTAAAAAGGCATGACAGCTACCATCTTGTAAGCTGCAGCAAGAATATCATGGGATAAGACAACCATGTATGGTGTAGGATGTTTGAGGGATTTGACATTACCCTATTTCTTCGGAATCCAAAGCACAAAGTAATATACACCACTTGTAGGTAGTCTGACAGCCACAGGAGGGTCTGGGAAATCCTGGTAGTGCTTGTTGTCTTTGGATGGTTTTGGTAGTGGATAAATACAGACTAAATTCCTTATCCCATCCCCCAAATATTTAAGAATGTTAGGGTCTTGCTTCCACGGCCATTGCAAGCCACCTTTTAAAAAGAAAAGTAGGTCTGCACTATCCCTGTCCCTCATAACCAAACTCTCAGTAATAGTATTTCCAATTTCTTTGTAAACTTCATCCGGGTCCTTATTCAAATAGGATGGCAAGTTGTCAATGTTGAGAAGAAGCTGTTGGAAAGTAACTAGTACATCCATCATAAAGATATTAGCTAGAAGTTTGGGCAGCATGTTTCCAGACCAGTGGCGGCATTCCCTCTACTTATGGGTTATGTAAATACTGGAAGTCTGGTCCGTATGCATGTCTAGCCAGGAATTCACTATATCTAGTCTTGTAGAGTACAGTAGGAAGATTTACGTACTGTACTCTCAAGATATAGCTAGAAGTTTCATAGCTATGTCTCCAAGAGGAAGTCAGAAAAATATATGCTGTTGTAGAATAAAGTATTCAGGAATAGGCGGGAATGCGACCGGGAAACATACGATCGGTAAAAACTTAACTGGTGAAGACACGACCAGCAGAGATAGAACTGGCAAGTAGGGTGTAACAGATATCTATTATAAGTAAAAGATTAGTATCAGTGAAATGAAAGAAAGGATTTATGTACCTTAATTTTAAGGATAGGTCAAAGAAAATCCAGGAAGAGAAGATCAGACACGTTGTGTAGATGATGTTCGTATTCCATGATAGTGGATGATATGTGAGTGAATGTGAAGCGACAAAGAAAAAAATTTAGCGAAAGTTGATGTGGCAGTTTGTCGCTTATAGACTACGATACTAAGCAAGACATATCACAACAATACTTCTAACCATGCGGAGCAATCAATTTTAGGGCTAGAGACTCCTGATTTTTTGCGCACTATATAAAATAGCTTATCTTAAATCAATTTTAAAAGTTTAAGGACTATAGCTTTAGAAATGCATGTGTGGCTGCAGTATGCATTGGGCAACCCCCCTATTTTTAAACTACCTTACCCAAAATGGTGTGCCATATGCTATATTAAGCATCTGACTTAGTAATTTTAGCATAAGCTTTACTGAGTACAAGGGAATAGTTATACAAAGTTTCAGTACTTTAATTATAAGAAAACAAGTATAGGAGCATTTCTCCTAGGCCACTATTTTAATATATATATGATAACAATAGCATGCATAAGGGGAATAGTGGTGTAAAGACACAAGTGGCGTAATGATACAAAATCAATTTTCCCTACCAAATTAGATGAGAAATGCAACATCTCAACTTTTTGAGAAAACTTATTTCTATCTCAACATATTGCCTTTAAGTACAATATAAAATTACCTTAATAGGAAAATAATATAGCTTCTGCGCATTTCTGAGTCTAATTTTTGTACTGATACAATTATTGTGTAATCTTGTGTATAACCATTTATACTTGAAAATTTGACTTTTTTAATTACTTTTTTACCTGATTTTCACAAAAAGCAATAATATATAAATATCTAGAGTATGTTTTTAATTCGTAACATAATACATAATTGTCTAATCTAATAGAAAATTGATTTCTAGAATAAGCAGTATAATACTACATATCCTCATAAAATTTAGTTTAGAATTTCTAGTATAATGGGAATATAAAGCTGAAATAGTAAATATTGAAATGATCAAACTCTGCTTTATCTGCTAATTCTAATAAAGTAAAACAAATTTATATTATTACCTCACTTATGTCTTTATTCTACTACCTCTCTTATATATACTGCAAAATATTAAAAAACACCATAATAATATTGTACAGTTACAAAAACTTGATAAAAAATCATTTAATATTTTAGAAACATACTTATGAAGTCAGAATTTTGATAACTTAACTTCATTACCTTTCATTTACATTCAGAATATTAACTAAAATACTATTAAATTATTATTAAGATTGGGAAGCCAATATAGTAAAGCTCTATTCAAATTATCTTTAACCTTTTTTTTAAGTATTAATAAAGCTATTCCCATATATCAAATTTCTTGTAAGATATTAACTTATAGAAAGAATAAAGGTCAAGATTACAAATTAATATATACTATAAATTATAACTTTATACTCTTACAAGAACAAACTTTAACTAAGTAGATTATTCAATAAGACAATATAAGTATTTCTTTATTACAAGAACTTGTTAAAGTAAAGGCAAAAACTATTTTCAAGTTACTTTTCTGTATAAAAAGCTAGAATATTACTAGATAAAAGAATTTATTAAAGGATATTCTAACTTCCAAATTAATTATAATTAGCATCCGAAGTGCCAAAGAAAGGCTGCTAAAGATTTAGGGGTAACAGAATATCATTTTAAGGTCTTTCAAAGAGTATAACTAAAGTATACTCAAGTTAAAGAATATGTAAAAGGTTAATTATTGAAATACTTTCATTTTTGATCTTAATTATACAGATACTTGAAAACTTTTACTAATCTACTCCAAATTATTATTTTCATTAACTAATTATAGTATTCTAATAACTTCAGAAATTGTATCCTTACTCTCTATAGTGTCCACAGATAAACTCAAGAACAGCATCTTGTAACTCTTTATTATAGTTGCTAATTGTGACGATCTAACTCCAATGAGGTCTTGTCTCCTAGTTTGTCCAGGTGTTTAGGTATACGACATGGCGTTCTTTGAGGTAACCGTGAAACAAATATGTTAGTCTCGTATACTGAGATAGTGAAATGGTTTAGCTGCAACTATATCAAAGAATATCTTAGGCGATGGTTCTTAGTACGAAGCTTATATTGCTAAACTACCAAGACTTTCAGTGAAGAGGAAAGAAAAGATGCTTTCCCTAAGACTACAACGCTATATTTATAGCTGCCTCTTCACTGACCTCTTGGTCACCTGCTGATAGGTGACTCGTACCACTTAGAGTGTTCTTTCCTCGGCATGACTCACACTTGACTTACACCGAGTCCAATAATGAAACCTAAGTTGTCATGACTCATAACTCTCCCTCCATACTCAAGCTACCCATTATACCCAGCTGAAGTATTCTTCAGCTGCCAAGTATTTCTCAGCTCTCTTAGTCTTTTACCTACAGCCAATGGTTCTCTATTTGCAGGCTGTGGTAGTTCCTATTAGCCGATCGCTTCCTAGCTAGACTTCTTGGTAGTAGTGTGGCTGGCTGAGGCCATAGCCTTGACAGGGGTATAGGTGATATATTGAGTTGCTGTGGGTCGTGCTCTTAGTGCTGAGGGTGCTGATTGTGTGATCCCCTGTCCTAGTCCCCACATTCCCATGGCAAGTGCCGCTCGTCCTCATATTCGGTTTATCCTTGCCAAGCCGTTTGAGCCGTCCGTATCCCATAGGCTAGCTATCCGGTTCAATGGTTCCAGTGCCACTTCTGTGTCTGTAGCATTCCTGATAAGGCTCAGGATGTCCATGACACTAATAAAGATTATTTCTACTTAATCTATATATATTAAGTACTCTTTAATGCCTTTCAAAAATCACTACTAATTTTTACTATCTTCTATCAGAACTACAGCTTAAGCCAATAGTAAGACCTCATTATTCCCATTGAAAGTATATGTAATAAATAGAATCTTTCAAAATCTATACTTTATATACTATCTATCTAATGCAAAAGATAGATAACAAAACTCAAAAATAACTTAAGTTGCTATAGGTATAATAAGATATCATTGGAAATAGCTTTCATTTGTATTGACATGAATACAATTGTATTAATTATTTACTTAGATAAGATTTACTAAACTTGAAAGCTTTTTGAAGTATTCTGCTTTATCTCTCTTAAGCTCCTATTAAAGCACTTCATGAATTTGCCATGTTTACTAGTAACTAATACTAAAGTTACTATAATAAACTCATTTTATGCTCTATATTTATTTTAGTAATATCTTACAATTATCCACCATAGCAACATGATAACAAGAAGTAAGAAATGTAACTAAATAAGACTAATGAAAATTTTAATTAAAAATAGAACTACATAAGTATAGAGTATAATGTATTATACAATATTTTGGACCTTTAAGAGTTACAACATAAATTAAAAACTTGCAGAAATTATTATAACAAATTAAAACATAATGAGTACAATTAAATTGATAGACATGGTAAAATTCTTCTCAATTAACTATATAAGTATATATCATATCTTAAGCTGCATTTAATAAGGAAAAGTTTAAACTAAGTACTATAGAAATAAATACTATTAATACCATATTAGAATGATTTAATGATAAAAAAGAAAGAACAAGAATCATAATGCTTATATATTAAAAGAGCGATAAAGAAATACTAAAGTTGGACATGGAATAGATTGGTAAAAGTTTTAGAGTATTTGAGTAATAAAGATCAGAAATAGGGGTAAATTAGTAATTAACCTATATATGAAATTGTAACGATCTGACACCAATAAGATCTCATCTTCTAATTTGTCTTAAAAGTTCAGGTATGTAGCAAGATGTTCATAAGGTAACTATAGGACAATTATATTAGTACCATATACTGTAATAATAAAACAGTTTTGTTACAACTATATTAAAGGATATCTTAAGACAATAATTCTTAATACAAAGCTTAATTGTTAAATCTTTAAGATATTCAGTAAAGAGAAAAGAAAAGGCACTTTCTCTAAGATCTCAATATAGTATTTATAACTACCTCTTTACTAATCTCTTGACCACTTGCTAACAGGCAGCTTATATTATTTGGTATATATACTTTTTAGTATGACTCATAATATAACTTATTTCAAGTTCAATAAAGAAACTTAAGTTATTATAACTTATAACCTTCTACCTATGTTTAAGCTACCCACTACATCTAGCTAACATATTTGTTGGCTACCAAGTATCTTTTAGCTTGCCTGGTTCTTAATCTATATCCAATGGTTCCAGGCCCTATAGTTTGTAAAACTCTGTATGGCTAATCACTTTCTGATTAAGTTGCTTAGTATTCTCATATCTAATTAAGGTTGTTGTCTTAACTGAGATGTGAGTGAATTATTGAGTTGCTGTAAATTACATTCTCAGCATTGAGAGTACTAATTATACAAGCTTTACTTAAGCTCTCACTCAACTTTAATAAGTGTCATCCATCCTAGTATTCAGTTTATCCTTGCTGAGCCATGTATACTATCCTTAATCCTGTAGAAACACAATCTAATCGAATAGTAATTAATACTACTTCCATATTTGTGGCATTATTCTAATAAGGTTTAGGATATTCATAATGTCTTTTAACTTTCTATAAACTATCTACTTTACTTCGTCCTTACATCTTACTTGAATTCCTGACCCTTATAAATATGAAACAAGTTCAAAATGTTTTCCAAAAACAGAATCAGTATTAATTAAGTTAAGAATTTAGAGACTAGTAAGCAGTAGTACTATCACGGATATCTCGAGCATCATTAAGAACACCACAGACACAGAAGTGGTGCTGGAACCATTGGACTAGATCACTAGCTTACGGGATACGGACAGCTCGAACAGCCCGGCAAGGATGAACCAAATACGAGGACAAGCAGCACTTGCTGTGGGAACGTAGGGGCTAGAACAGAGGATCGTGTAATCAGCGCCCTCAGTGCTGAGAGCGTAACCTGTAACAACTCAATAAATCACCCACACCCCTGTCAAGGCAATGACCTCAGCCGGCTACACTACCGCTAAGGAGTCTAGTCAGGAAGTAACCGGCTAACAGGAAACACTACAATCTACAGATAAAGAACTGTTGGCCGTAGGTAAAAGACTAAGAGAGCTGAGAAATACTTGGCAGCTGAAGAACACGTCAGCGGGGTATAGTGAGCAGCTTGGGTATGAATGAAAAGTTATAAGTTATAACGACTCAAGTTTCATTATTGGACTTGGCGTGAGTCAAGTGTGAGTCACGCCGAGGAAAGAACACTCTAAGTGGTACGAATTGCCTGTTGGCAGGTGGCCAAGAGATCAGTGAAGAGATAGCTATAAATATAGCATTGGAGTCTTAGGGAAAGCGTCTTTCCTTTCCTCTTCACTGAAAGTCTTGTTAGTTTAAGCAATATAAGCTTTGTATCAAGAATCATTGCCCAAGATATCTTTTAATATAGTTGTGGCAGAACCGTTTCGCTATCTCAGTATACGAGACTAACATACTTGTCTCACAGTTACTCAAGAATGCCACGCTATGTACCCGAACATTAAGACAAACTAGGAGATGAGACCTTATCAGATTCAGATCATCACATGTACCAATTCAAGCTAAAATAAATTGGATAACAACTATAGCTTTTGCAAACAAGTTTATTCTATAACAATAAGAGAAGTAATTACTATCACATCAGAAAAAGAAGTAATTTAAAGTATTTAAAAAGTAAAAATAAGTTAATTCTTTATAAGATCATATTATAAAAGAAATTAACATAACCTTAAACCAAGAGATTTGACTTCCCCTCATTAAAGCAGTTTACTTGATTAGCCAAGTACCTATATAGATATCTCACAATACTAGAAATCTTAGATTTTAACTTGAAGAGCATAGCACAAAATGATAATAGTGATATAATTTATTTATTATAATTGGAGGTACAATTTAATGTAATTATGTATTTTTTAGGTAAAGCCTATAAATACTACTAAGTCTAAGTAATGAGTTTAATACTTTTTAATAATAGATATTACTATAAAGTACATAGTTAAGAGAGTTACTTATTAGAGTTTTGTTACTTAAAATGATAGAGTATAGATTGCTAAATCTATGTACTGCATATTGACTATAGTAGCCGAAAAATATAAGACAATACTTTAGTTAAGTAACTCTCATTTAACAGATTCAATTAACTATTATAATTTCAAGAGAATAATACTAAGAGTAATTAATAAACTATAAAGACTTTTAATTAAAGACTAGTTATAAATAACTAAGAAAATGAATTAATGAATCCCTGATTAATTAAAAAAGCTAAAAAAAATATTAGTTAAAAGTAATGAATTATATAATAATTGTATAGATATAAGAGAAATATAAGTCATAATATAAATTTAAGTTTTATTGCTAAAGATATTGGAGGATATAATTATATATTACCTTATTGAATTTCAACTAGAAAGTAATTCTGGTCTTTAGCAATAAAAAGACTATATCTATAAATTAAATTACTTTAAAAACTCTCAAGTTTAAGTAATGCACACCAGTATCACCTATCTTATAATACTTAAAGTCTTTGTTATTACATAAATAAGGTATATCACTATATAGTCTTTTATACTAATAATCCTAAAAGTATATATTGTTTTCCATATGACAATGCCCTCAGTATCTGAAATTTTACTTGAAATTAGGTGAAAATCTTTGTGTCATAAGTGAACTATGACTGGAGTAAGCAAACTTATTCTATAGTATATGTCTGGGGTACAATTGTGTTATTAGTATTCAGTGGAATTGCCTTAACTAAGCGATAGGCCTCGCCTAACTAAAAACCCTGTGTGGTTATCAAAACGCCGTGTGGCAATATCCATCGCCTCAATATATTGTATCAGCCTGCTTCAGAAAACCCGAAGGCTCGTTCCATGAACTATGCCATGAACTATCCGCTGTTCCGCCGGCCGCAGAACGTGCTCCACACGTGTTCACGTGGGCTAGTCTAATTTTGATATTGCATTCGTGAGTATCATCTTAATAAACGAGATTTTCACAGCCAAAGTCCCCATCAGCGAGAAATCCTGGGCTATTGGCGAGTAGTCTCCCTGGGTTAGTGCTAGGCTCGTGGTGATAGCAGCTCTAGTAGCCAAATCCACTGAAATCATATGCAAGAGGAAAGAGAGACGGAATAAAATCTTGCCGCCTACCACGTCCGGGACAGTGGTTGTGCATCGCAATTATGTATGAGCCTCGGCGTGAACTCGGGGCAGGCGTTGCGCCAATCGACAACAGGGTTGGCAGAGCTAGATTGAGGTGAAGAGTGTCTGCGAATTCACTGATCGAAGTAAGATCCGCGTCAAAACTGGGTACTAGGGATAGCGGTTACACAGCTTGGTGGTTGGCCGCCTATAAGACAGGGGCGCTTAAACTACAACGCAGAGCCCCCTGTATACAGTGGGAAACGGGTTTGTGTAATGTTTCTCGTTGGAATCGGTATGCGCAAAGGGTAGAATAGTATCGGCACAGGTCTCCGGTTAAGCGACACCTAGCGACCTCACTAAAAATCGCCCGCAAAGAAGCAGACTCATTTAATACACGCGCATTGAAATAATATGGCCTGCCCTGTCCATAAATAAGCTATCAATGATTGTGCAGTAATCTAGTAGATTTGCAGCCATTCTATTCATATATACCAGATTGCACAGTGAGGATAGGAATGTAGAATTCTAGGCTTGAATTTCGGCTTTCCTTCAGAGACTTCGAGGGGCCGCGCGTCGCCCCCAAACGCTGTTGAGACGAAAACTCCAACATTTTTGCTTGGCTTTTGATGTAATCTATTGGTTTTTTGTTTAGGAGGTGGGTGCCCTCTAGCCTGGTGGCTTCGCCTTTGCAGCGCTGTGCTAGATCGTCTGACTCACTTGCAGCATCAGCAGGCTGCGTTTGCTCAGTTTGCTTCGTTTCGCGGGTGGGCTCCGAGTCGCAGACTTTCTCGGAGCTAGCCTCTGCCGAGAGCAAGAGTTTGGCCGCAGTGTTCCGGAAAGCTGAAGTGCGATGCTGGAGCTCAGCCGGCTTGGGAGGGGGACTGTTAGTGCGTAGATAGTTAGGGTAGTCTGGATGCTGGGTGATCAAAGTTATCTTCCCAACCGAGCACGGACCCACCTGCCAAGCAGTCTAGATTACGAGACACAGGCTAGTCAAGCGACGCTACTCGAACAAACCCGGGCTGGATGGCTTGACCGTATTCGAAGAAAAAGTTGGTTTCTACACCAATGTGATCGGCTTCACTCGCAGGCAGGATAAATAAACTTAACAAAGGTACTTTACGCCGTTGCACCACATGGAAACTCATACCTATCCTAACCTACGGCCGGAGATAACGTTGATACGAAGTACCAGTAAGTCGCTTAGTGCAGGAATTAGGTTACCGCAGCAAGGCCAGCTGAATTATGCGTACATAATTAAGCTCTCCCTGTCTCGGGAAGGTTTTGCAGCCTTGGCCAGAAACGGAAGAAGCCGAGACCCCACCAAACGATTGGCCCGGCCGATCCGGCAGGACGGAATCGGGCTTACCGGCTCCTACGCACGAGTATTGTGTAGGGTGCGGCATACGCCCTACACCTTGGAGTATGGAGTACTTAGGGTGTAAGGGTAAGTCTCTGCCCAGCAACGCGCAAGCGAGTATGTGGTTGCTAGGCAGAGACTAACCTCTACACCCTAAGTACAATGTAGTTAACCGCATACAAACACCTTTTCCGGGTATCGGGATTGGATACCGCTCTTTGCCGGTCCAGGCGGACACAGCAGGATATCCGAGCCCGATTCGTCTCCCGAACGGCTCGTGTTACAGCCGAGTCCAAATTAGAACAACCCAGCTCGCTGCGGCCACATCTCAAGCTTTTCCGGATGGGGGCGGGCGCTCCATTCCATCCCGCATCGAGACAGGGCTGCATTCCAGCCCCCACCCCCGCACTCTGGTCGGTGAGTGGCTTTCAGGTTGAGAAAGGGGGAAGGGCCTGCACTCTTGGTGGGCTAGGCAGGGAAGGCAGGATTTGGGATTGAGCGCCAGGGACAAAGGAAGGTATAAAGAGCGGGCCTTGGTCCACCGTTCCGCAAGATCGTTTGTCAAGATCCTTTACAGCTGTACCTAGTCTGCACCCAAGAACCCAACTCGTCTCTACAAGCGCAGTAATTACCCGACCACCCAATCCGCCCAACCCTCCCCCCCCAAAAAAAAGATGGCAATCGACACATCCCTGATCGACAAGCTCCGCGCCACCATCAAAGGCGGTTCCCAAGTCGCAACACCCGCCGACCCCGAATACCTCCCCTCCCTCCAACGCTGGTCTACAAAGGCCGTCTTACCCGCCGCGGCCGTCCTCCTCGCCAAAAACACCCCCGACATCCAATCCGCCATCGCCTTCGCAGCCGCCAACAACATCGAGCTAGCCGTCCGCGGCGGCGGTCACGCAACCTCCGGCTCCTCCTCCTCCCACGGCGGCCTCGTGATCGACCTCTCCCTCCTCCGCGGCGTCACTGTCGACCCTGAAGCCAAGACCGTCACAGCGCAGGGAGGCTGTCTGTGGCTGGATGTGGACACAGCTGCGGCGGCACACGGGCTCGCGTGCGTGGCTGGGACGGTCAACGATACGGGCATCGGGGGCTTGACGCTCGGCGGGGGGTTTGGGTGGAAGACGCCGCGCTACGGTCTCGTCGTCGATAATCTCCTCTCCGTTAAGATGGTCTTGGCGGATGGGCGGCTGGTCACTGCGTCGCACACGGAGAACGAAGACCTCTTCTGGGGAGTGAGGGGAGCTGGTGCGAACTTTGGGTGCGCGGTGGAGTTTGTGTATCGCGCACACGAGCAGAAGAATAAAGTGTGGGCTGGGTTGTTGGCGTTCACCCCCGATAAGTTGGAGGCGGCGTTCAAGTTTGCTGACACGGTCATGTCCCCCGATACTGCGATGGGGATTATTTTCAGCGCTCCGCCACCGATGAAGCAGCCACTTGTGCTAGCGGTTGTTATGCATAATGGCCCTGAGGGGGAGGCAAAGAAGGTGTTTGGCCCCCTGTTGGCGTTGGGGCCGGTGATGGACACGACGGCGGAGATACCGTGGGAGCAGGTGAATTCGGTGCTCAGCGAGGCGGCGATGGGCGGGATGCGTGCAGGGATGAAGGGGATGGCGTTTGCGACGCCTGTGGATGTGACGTTTGCACAGGAGGTTTTTGATTGTTTTGCCAGCTTCTTGGCAAAGGAGCCGGAGTTTTTCGCCACGATGATTTTGTGGGAGTATATTGGTACGAGTGAGATTCGGAAGGTAGGGATTACGGAGACGGCGTTTGCCAGTCGTGGGGAGTATTTGAATGGGGTTGTTGTGCCGAGGTGGGAAGGTGAGGCGAAGGACGAGGTTGCGAGGGGGTTGGCAAAGAAGGTGGATGCGCTGTTTAAGGCGGAGAGGGAGAAGACTAGGGTGCAGGGAGAGACGGGTGTAGAACAGTATGCGAATTATGCGGGATGGTTTGACAGTAAACCGAGGCAGATTTATGGGGTTAACTTGGACAGGTTGGTTGAGTTAAAGGCCAAGTATGATCCAGGGAACGTTTTCTGTAAATTCAATCCGATTATTTCGCCCGTAGAGGCTTGACGGGGTGGAGATAGATAAGTTAGAGGCCAGAACTTTGTGTTTTACGTTTGGGTTGGCTAGTTGGGTCGGGTCGGATAGGATAGTTACCTGCTTGGAGAGGCCTTATCAATATATTCTAGGTATGTTCAATGAAACTGTTCTTCCAGTATTAGCAATTGGGTGTCGGTACAGCCACCGGTGTTTTTATTGCGGCCACCGGATCTGAGCGGCCACCGGCCACTCCACCATCGCCACACCAATGCGATTGCCTCGTGATGCCACTAGTCTCTCAAACTCCTGTTAGGCGATCCTATCTTCTTCTGAATCGCCAGCTGTATTCTCTTCAAAAATATTAGACTTTTGAGTTCGCCCAGTCCAAGTACGCTTTCGTGAAGTTATAGTATCTTTTCCCTTTCCTTTATCTTTAGCTTTCTTATTCTGACTACTAGCTTCAACTTCAAACTGAAAAGGTTTCCGTTGAGTGGAAGATACTGGTTGCTTATTTCTGGCTCCAGCTGGTCATCCTTTAGGTTTATTAATTGGAGGATTCAAAATAGGCCATAGTGCAGCCTGATTAAAGTCTTCGGCAAGAGCATTAAAAAACCATCTACGATAAAAGTCATGCAAATACAGAGTGTGATTATTTGCCAGACATTTTCACATAAGGTAATAGCAAGGTATACCTAAAGAGTCTATGTGTGATCTATAATAAGGCTGTTAGAAACTAGGTCAGTCAAGAATTTGCTTCTGATTGTATGCTCGATAAAGTGCATAAGGTATAATATGTCCAATTAAACTTTCAAATAAAGGAACCCAAAAGCATTATAGAGTTTTATTCTTCACTGAAGCTAATGCAGCTTGATATTCGTTATGTTTTGTAGATAACATAAATTCGAGCTTTTGCAGTATATAGTGTAGATCATCAGTTGAAACTTGAAGATAGGATTTAATAGTAAAGTGTGTTCCTTCTACTCTAGAAGTTTCTCAATGACTGAAATGGAGGAATCAATTTGCTCAGCACTGAATAAACCGTTTCTTATGTAGATTTAACTAAGTAGAAGTAATGTATTTAAACATTTGTGAGTGTCGGATGTATCTCTGCTTCAATAATGCACAGGTTCTATTATAGTCATTAATGGTAGGTAAAGAAACTACAAAATACTACTCTTTCATAAATGCTATCTCTTTATCTAAATCTACTTGATAAACCTTATAGTCTCTATTATGAATATTGACATTAGTATTGATATGTCAAGTACATAGAAGGTTTTTCATGTCTGAAAATACAGTTTCTACTGAATTCATTAAAGCTGTATCTTAATCTGTTACCATAACACCAGGTATCTTGATATCTTTAAGAACCATAATATCTTGTAACATCTTTAGCTCTAGAGTATAATTTTCTTCCGTTTCGCTAATTAAGAAAATAAATACAGCAAAGAATGTAGTATTAATAGTAGTGAAACCAATAATATCTAGTAATGGTAATTTGAACTTATTAGTTTTATAGATACAATCTAAGAGAAGAACTTTGGGAAATTGACGTAATAGTATGAAAGAATCAAAATGTGCAAAAAAAAGATCTTGATCTACCTATTTGCAACTAGCTGATACTTGTATTCATATCACATAGTTTTAAGATTGTCTAGCATGGCTTCAATAAAAGATCAACCAGCGAGTTACTCCAATTTGAGTTTTGTCAATAAGTTATAAATATTCTGCATTCTCTAAAGTTGATCTGAGTATTCAAGTGCAATAGTAGAGGCTATTTCTTCTGAAGTAGAGTCACTACATATTATAGATAAAATCTGTTTCTGAATATCTTTAGAGAACTTTCGATTGCTATGATGAAAAATTGAGTCTTGTGCTGGATGATTGTGAGTAGTATAAACAACAGAAAGTTCTCACTTGTCTATCTTAGGAGGAACTACTTTGCAAATAAACAGACAGTCAATTTTTTGACTAACAAATATCTTTTTGCGATTAGCTACATGGTTTCTTGGTTTCCCACCTTTTGAGCATATAAGGGAGTGATTGTCAATAATGCTTTTCTTATTGTGTCAGCTTTTTCCAACCACAACTATATAGCCATAATCCTTTATATAATGTCAGAATTAATTAATCAAGTTCTTATATGTAGAAAAGACTTTGATTTCTGGAATTAAGAGAGAGACAGTTATTTTGAAGCAAAGTGTTACCTGCTAGGAAGTCAGGATTTCGTAGTATTGCAGTAAGTAAGTTATAAGCTGACTATGGAAATATTTTGGCTTTCGTGTTGTATGTAGAGTAAAGTGTGAAAGAAAAGGTTTTCCGCCTATATATACTTACTAAAGTAACTACTGTAAGATTACCTACAGCTATTGAATTAATTTGAAGGTATATATGCATGCATGTCAAGGCAATTGCATTGGTGTGGTGATAGTGGGGTAGCCAGTGGCCGCTCAGATCTAGTGGCTATAATAAAAACACTGGTGGCTATACCGACATTCTTAGCAATTCAAGGGCCACTTCTAGATACACTCAAGAGGACTATTATGAAAGAAAGAGTATGCAAAAAGAAGTCAGATCAGTAATCTTATGTATGATGTACTTTATTGGAACAAGAATAGTACCTTTATTCAACAAAAGCCCAACACAAATTTTAAGAGAAGAAATAGCTCCCTTGCTACCAAAATCATATTAGTTAGTCCCAAGAAACTATATTTTCTTGTCTCATCTCCATGGCTACTTATAGATAACTGGGCAAAAGCTCAGACTAACTTATTTTATTCTATCTACCTGTAATGTTCTCAAAACATTACTGAAACTCTCTTATAAAACAGCTATAATGTATCTAACCATAATGTTGTGCAGTAAGTGAAATGGCTGCAATAACACTTTGAACTTTGTGGAGCACGCCTTCCTGATGTCCAATCTTTCTGAAAATTAGTGTACTATATTACTGGTATATTTTGAGTCAATCCTTAAAATTTAGAGCTGATAACTTTAATATTACAGCCATGGTGTCTGGTATCCTGGTGTCCGGTGTCTTGGGGACTGTTTCCCGATGCGACATATTATTTGTTATTGTGTTGTTGTAGCAATGGCTGCAGCCTAATTTCAGATTCAGGTATTTTGCTCTTCGGTTGGATGTGTGGGTATCTGGTAATCCTGTTAGTCTAGTAATTCTACTTATGACGTGGAGTTAGTCAAAAGTCTCACTGGTTGTTGTAGTTATACTTTTAATTTTGGTTGTTAAGTTTGAGAGATATATGAATGAGTTTATTTGTTTTTTAATTACGTGTATTGACAATAAACATTGGTATTTGTTGGTCGTGTATAAATAGTGTCGACTGTACTGCATATTTCTAAAATTAACTATGCCATTTTAACGTTTTCAACATAATCGTCCTTCTTACAGTTCTATTTATTTTACAGTTTATTTTCCATATTGTTGCACTTACTGTTGCACTTACTGCCATTGTTATTATTAGCGGTACATATAGTTGTTAACTTCTGTCATGTGTATTGTTATTAACTCCTTATATATATAAATATTCACTATGCAATACGGTCATAATAGTGGTTATTCCTACCATTGGTTTTCATATATGCCTTATAAATTCGTGAGTTGTGTTAAGAATATTCTAAGTAATCATAAACATTACGAGGCAACACTGATGAAATCTATTAGGGATAAAGTGTCATATTGCATATTTCCTGGTACAGACGATTCTTGCTTTTTGTTGCCCACCACTGAACTTTGTAATTCGGACCGTTATAACAACAATACTGTACTGGCTACTGGTGCAGGAGTGAGATTTGAGGTAGTTGGCAGTCGGAAGTATTTTATTCGGGTCATTGCTTTTCACTATTCACGTACGACACAGCTTTTTAAGGATAGTAGTGATAAGGGTACTGTTTGCCTTAATGAGGCTTAGTCTGGCGGCAAAGGTTTTGATGTTCTTGGAGGTTCTCGTTGTATTAGTATGGATATTTTATTAGGGGATTCCGGGATTTTGAATATGATTCCTGGGCGAAGTTTTATTTTTTATTCAGTATTTATTAAAGCTAGAGGAAAGATTTATTTGGATTGTACGTTTCATGGAGAGTTTCGTGTTGATGAATTGGAGGTTTGACCTTTTAATTGTTAGGTTAATTCTAGACGAAAGTTGAAGTTTTATTCTCATATAAGTCTTGTCAAGCCTAGTATCAATGAAAAGCATTATGATTTCTATTTTGCTGTCATTGTTCATATTCCATCTTTTACATGCGAACAAGTAGTACAGCTCCCTAATGTAGATAGTATGGATCTTTCTGGTGGGGGTGAGGATTCTAAGAAGAATTGACCTGACTGCCCAATTTCAGAGGTATCTATAGTTAGGCTTGTTTATTCTAAGTCTGAGATTCCTGCTATTGAGATTAGATCTATTTCTTCACGTTTTCATTGGAGGGACTCTTGAAGATTAATTAAATTCATTGTCTCTATTTATATTCTCTATAAGATTATGCAATAAGTTTAGTGTAGAGCCTGGTATTCCCGGAGGATCCGTTAAAGCAAATAAAAGTTTTGTGACATTAAAGAAAATGCAATTTCCATTCAGCCAACTAATATCTACACCATTATACTCTCTTGGGTCTTGATTAAATAAGGCAATGCATGGTTTTCCCTATTCCAAGACATGTACCTTTTTAAGATATTTGTCTGTTATGGTGAATTCAAGTTGACTGCCTAGTATGCATTTGTAGAATTTGTTCATATTCTTGTTGCCCAAGAGCACGTTATCGAGAGTGAAGTATTTTTTGGTGGGATCGAGTTGCTGGGCATTCCAGTAACTAGTCATAATTGAGTAGGGGCCAAGGGATTATACCCAAATAGTTTTCCAGAGTCTCATTTCGCCCTACACTACTAGTGTTATTTGTTGTCCATCTAATATATATGATTTAATTGGTTTTAAAGACTCTATTTTGATTATGAAATATGGAGGTACGAGGGGCGAAGCCCCCTGTCTGCCTAATTGCCTGAACCACATAAGGCCACCTCCCTGTAAATCCGGGTATCATTGGTTGTGTTGAGTGTTCCATAAGGTATGCAAGCACTTATTAAAAGGTTTGTCTAAGTATTTTTTTTTCCAATCCAGCAGTTTCTCTGATACATTCCATATACTGTCTAATACAGATTGTTTGTATTCCAGTGCTGTAGAAATAAAGGTGTCATTCATATACAACTTGATGTTATTGTAGCTGAGTATCAGTTTGCATGGTGCTGTTGCTTTTATTGATGTTAGGAATTCTGATCTGTCTTTTATTTCTACCACGTCTGCTCAGAAGTTATCCTTCATTTCCTTTCGTATTACTTTTAGCATGGCTATATCTCTGCCGATGTGAATTTATTTATTTCCTTTTTTGCGAAGATATCTTCATACAGCCAATCGTTTTTGTATTTGTCCAATATTCAAGTAGTAACCGCCGATGTTGAAATGGCATGAGTTTTTGATATTTTGTTTCAAGGCTTACTTCCCTAAGATGTAGTAATGTTGCGTACCATCTTTATGCTTCTCCTGTATGGCGTAGTATTCTCTGAAACTTAGTCGATTCCTTTTATAAAATCTTCCTTTGGTAGATTGCATTTTGAGTATGTTAGAAATACTGATTTTGCTATAAGTCTAAATCGGTTCGGTCCACTTATCACATTTGTAGTATCAATGAATTCTACCTTGTTTTCGGAGTCAGACTCATTGACTTCACAGTTGACGACTATTGGAGTGGGTATTTTTTCTGGTATAAACTTTGATATTCTTGAGACTATTTGGGTGTCATGGGTAATGAAAGGGTCTGGTAGGGAAGAATCTGATATAATAAAGTTATTGATTTAAGTTGGAAACGGTGATGACTTATTGAAGATTTATGTGAGGAGTATGCATTGTGGGCCGCTGTCAGTCATAATGTAGAGATTAGTCATATTAATAAATGGTGTTAGGATGGTAAATGAGGATACCACTTTCTCGGGGGACACTATGGCTTAAATAATTTTACAAATATGAAAGTAGTAATATTACCATTAAATCAAGTTGTGACTCTATAGGATTAGAGATAGTATATATGACTAAGTAAGAATGAACTGAACATGAGAGTAGATAGTACTTGATAGAAGTAAGTGGGGTCTAAAGTAAGGTTTATACAACTTGTAATAACTTAATAAATTACCTATACCATAGTCAAAGCAATAATCTTAGCTAGCTATATAACTACTAAATAACCTGATCATGAAGTGATTGACTAATAAAAACTTTATAGTCTATAGAACTCTGAACTATTAGATGTGGATGAAGAGCTAAGGAAGTTAAGAAATACTTGGTAGTTAAAGAATATATTAGGTGAGTATAGTGAGTAACTTAAATATAGGTAAAAAGTTACAAGTCATAGTAACTCAAGTTTCATTACTAGACATAGTATAAATTATATTGTAAGTCATGTCAAAAGTTATATATATTAAGTAGAAGAAGTTATCTATTAGTAAGTGATTAAAAGTTTAGTAAAGAAGTAGCTATAAGTACTGCATTGGGATTTTAGAGAAAGTATTACTTCTTTTCTCTTTACTGAATGTCTTATTAGTTTAGCAATTAAGCTTTGTATAAAGAATTATTGTTTAAGATATCTTTTAATATAATTATAGCAAAACTATTTTACTATCTTAATATATAACTAATATAACTATTTTACAGTTATCTTACTGTAGTGGCAAAGGCTTTAAGTATCATAAAATAGTTAATACTAGTGTATACTACTTGAACTTAAGTATTTTAGGTAATTTAATTCTTGAGCAAAGTCTTCTCATTACTAGAAACTTAAATTAATTTCTAGCTGGGATTTAATGAGATAGCATGTAGTTATATTTTTCAATATTTTGGACAATAAAGCTTAAATTACCAAGTAACAAGATTTTAAATAATATATTTTGTAAAGAGAACAGAAAAGTGCTTTTTATTACTCTCTAAATACTCTTTATAGTAGCTCTTTATTAAGTCACTAATTATTTACTATCGAGTGATTACATACTATATTATAATCATACTAAGATATGACTTATGTGATGATCTGATGTGACAATCTGACTCTGATGAGATCTTGTCTCCGTGTTTGTCTTGGTGTTCAGGTATATGGCATGGTGTTCTTTGGGTGACCGTGAGACAAGTATGTTAGTCTCGTATACTGGGATAGCGAAACGGTCCTACTTCAACTTATATTGAAAAATATCTTGAGCGATGATTCTTGGTACGAAGCTTATATTGCTGAACTAACAAGACTTTCGGTGAAAAGGAAAGGAAAGATGCTTTCCCTGAGATTTCAATGCTATATTTATAGCTGCCTCTTCACTGATCTCTTGGCCACCTGCCAACTGGCGACTTATACCATTTGGGGTGCTTTTTCCTCGGCGTGACTCATATCTGACTCACGCCGAGTCTACTAATGAAACCCGAGTTATCATGACTCATACTCTCCATCCATACCTGAGCTGCCCACTATACCTGGCTGACGTATTCTTCAGCTGGCAAGTGTTTCTCAGCTCTCCTGGTCCGTTGCCCACAACCAACGATTCCTCGTCCATGGGTCGTGGTGGTTCTTGTTAGTTGGTTGCTTCCTGGCTAGACTCCTTGGCGGCACTGTGGCTAGCTGAGGTCATTGCCTTGACAGGAGTGTAGGTGATTTACTGAGCTGTTGCGGGCTGCGCTCTCAGTGCTGAGGGCGCTAATTGCGCGAACCCCTTGTTCCAGCCCCCACATTCTTACAGCAAGTACTGCTCGTCCTTGTATTCGGTTCATCCTTGCTGAGCCATCTGTGCCGTCTGTGTCCCATAGGCCTACGATCCGGTCCAATGGTTCCAGCACTACTCCCGTGTTCGTGGCATTCCTGATGAGGCTCGGGATGTCTGTGACATCTGACTTCGATGAGGTCTTGTCATTTAATTTGTCTTGGTGTTTAGGTATACGGCGTAGCATTCTTAAATTGACTGTGGAACAGGTATGTTGGTTCCATATACTGAGATAACGAAACAGTCCTACTACAACTGTATTAAAAGACACTCTTGAGCAATAATTCCTGGTACAAAGCTTATATTGCTAAACTAACAAGACTTTCAGTAGAGAGGAAAGGAAAGAAACTTTCCCTGAGATCCTAACGCTATATTTATAGCTGCTTCTTCACTGATTTCTTTGTCACCAGCCAACAGGTAACTCATACCAATTGTGATACTTTTTCCTCAGCATGACTCGCACTTGACTCATGCTGAGTCCAATAATGAAACCTGAGTCATTATAACTCACAACTTTCCCTCCATTCTCGAGCTGCCCACTATACTCAGCTAACGTATTCTTCAGCTACCAAATGTTCTTCAGCTCTTCTGGCCCCTCAGCCACAACTAACGGTTCCTCGTTCATAGGTTATTGTGATTCCTGTTGGCTAGTCGCTTCCTGGCCAGACTTCTTAGCAGTTGTGTGGCTGACTAAGCTCACTGCCTTGACCAGAATATAGGTGATTTATTGAGTTACTGTGGGTTACACTGATTGCATGAACCTCTGCTTCAGCCTCTACTTGTTCACGGTAAGTGCCGTTTACTCTCGTATTCAGTTTATCCTTACTGAGCCGTTGGAGCCGTCTATGTCTTATAGGCTTGAGACCCAGTTCAGTGGTTCTAGTGCCACTTCCGTATCCATGGCATTTCTAATAAGGCTCAGGATATTCGTGACAACTTACAACTTAAATTTCAAATAAGGAAACTTAAGTTACTTAGTAACTTATACTTCTCTTATCTGTATACAATTACTTCACTAATTACTATTTCTGATTGACATGTTCTTCGGCTATCTTAGCTAGTAAGAGATTTATTAGCTTTTCTTTTAAGTTACCTCTAGCCAATTCTTAACTAAAGGTTTTGGTAGTTCATTAACAACTTTTCATATTACTTCCTTGATATCATGGTAATTAACTGAGCTTACTCAATAAGAGTTGCTTGATTAGGGTATTGTCTCATGTTATTCAGTTACTAAGCACAATGTATAGTATGTAGGCTTAGCAGTCTGCATGTTACTGTTTTGAGCACTACACTCTAGCAAATCTCCTTGCTATTCTTATTTAGAAACTAGCTTTCTCAACTGTATACAATACTCAATAAAACTTTATTCATAACCTGATTCAATAGTTTCTGCATCACTCTTATGTTTATAACATTCTATAGCTTAGAGCCTGAAATGTCTATAATATTTATAAACCTTTTACTATATACTTGAACTTCTAAGATGAACTAGAAAATGAAATCTCATTATAGTTATATCATTATAAAGATGTAGAGTACTGTTTTATATATTTTTTACATATTTATAGTATATTGCATTACTTAATGAATATCTTAATATATTAGTACTTGACTGTATTTAAGAGATTAATTATTTTAAATTCACTTTACTTAATTTTATTGGATATACTAGTACAAATTTTATATTTTTTGCTGTATTTGTTCTGGTCCATTCCTCAATATTGTTCATTGGCCAATAAATTGGTCTACTCATCAATAGACTAGACCGTTAACAAATGGATGTGCTATTTCACTGGACTGTCCATTGGTCAATAGACTAGTTTATTTATTTATGTACATAATTCAAACAAAAAGCTAACAAAGAACAATAGTATCAGAAGTTCTCTCCCCTACAGCAGCAATTTAGTCAGCTGTATCTACACATTGGCGTTTATCTCGCAGAGTATAGGAAGTATGCTTTTGTAACTTTGCAAGGTTTCTACAGTTGTGTTCATTACAATAGCAGTAAATAGAGCATTTAACTTTCTCTTTAATATATCAGTACTACTTAGCCTTGCACTTGCCTTTATACTAATACAAGATGCAAACTTTATTGTTTGTCAAGTTCTTTTCAGCTACTGCTCGGAAAGAGATCTTAATACTAATATTAGGTATAGTAATATTATTAGCCACAGACTTTAGAACCAAATCCAGCTTTTTAGTAGGAAAAAGATAGTTTAGAATGCTATATTAGCCCTGCAATTCATAGCAGTTATAATGAAAATGATTAAGAATACGACAGAATATATACCTATTGTCAGTTAAAGTTCAGATATCTCGTGGAACCTTAACAGTAATAATATCTCCTATAGTAAACTTGTCCACAGTTTACTTCTTATTGTATTTTGTCTTTATTTTATCTCTTGCCTTAACTGCTTTCTGCTGAATCTAGTGAATAATAGAATTACTATTGTGGTTAGAACTTTCAAATTCATGGCTGCTTGACTTATTGATGTCATTGTTGCTTTCAACTTGAGATTCTTTATCACTAGGAGGTATATTCTTAGCTAAAGGTAGAGGTACAGAAATAGTCACTTCATCTTTAGATACATCATCTCCATTTGCAAGTTTAGCTGTCTTGCACTTAGTAAATAGCAGTCATATATTTGCCTGAAGTAGCTGTCGAAAGACAATATTATAGGGCTGCTATGTTGTTCCTGAATGAACCTAGTCATTAATAGTTAGGATACTTCGAGAAGCCCAGGATGCTATAACCGTGACCTGTGCTTCAATTTCTATACTTTGATCTTATACTCTACAATACTATTTCCTTGCTTTACAAGACCTTATATTTGTGGTAATTGTGGGTTCCTGTTAATTACTTTAATACCATAACAATGTAATAGAATAAGCAGAGCTTTTTCAAACTCAGAGCCATTGTTGTATTGTATAACCTTCGGTGAACCAAAATATATGATATACTAGGTGAGACAGTCAATAATAGGCTGACAATGCTTGCTCTTCAGCAGGTAATGAACTGAGTACTTGCTAAAGTAATTCTTTGCATGTAAAATCTATTTGTACTGCTCCCTAAATTCGTGTTACATATCAATTAAGTTGATTTGTACTCACTTAAAGGTATTATTAACTTTAATAGGCTCCAATGGCACCTGTACATAAGTAGACTTATTCAAAATGCATATTATACAATGCTGAACTATCTAGCTCACTTCTTTCTTATTAGTTCTGTAATAACTTTGATCTACAGACCCAAATGTCTTGTCATGGCCAGTATGGCCAAGGTATAAGTACTTATGAGCGATGTTTTCAAAAGTTATATTTTCCATTACTACTTGCTGAAATTTATTAGTCATTCTTAGGATTGTGATATAAGTGGCCATTAACTAGACTGTAAAAGTTTTGTACCTTGCTACACTAGTTTCTGTCATGCTAGTCAGTAGCTTTACAATTTAGATCAGTTAGCCAAATGCATAAAGCACAACGTTTCACATACGATATTTGATACTTATTTGTATGCTCAAGGCAACGTACCCAAGCTTCAAAGTCGACAGCTATATGATTGGCAAATGACTGGAGGGGTTCAGGTGTATTTATACTACTTTCAGTTCTGATAAATTGTAAGTCTATAAAATAAACTATAATCGATTTGCTAACATTACAGATGTACTCTATAAATCTATATAGAACATTTTTGCTAGTGTCAGTTGTAAATATTAGCTCGGAAGTAGTGGTAAACATCAGCTTTGACGTGAACTATAAACGTTAGCCCTGATGTTAATCTTAACCCTCAATGAGTCCATAGATTAGTCTATTAGTCAATGGATGATCCAGTGATATTGTGTGTCCATTAACAAATAAATCAGTTCATTGACTAATAAACAAGATTGACAAGTAGACTGAAACATATTTTGCTTTATGAAAACAGAGATGAAGAAGAATTATATATAGGCATTAACATGGCTTAGAACTATTCTCATTCAGACTAGCTTTACACTTCTATTTACAATGATAACAAACTATAAAGTTAAACTTATAAATATTATATAGATAGATTTTCCTTCTACTTGTACCATTCTTTGTATATAGTATACAGAATAGTATATAAAGATTAAGGAATTTAACATGTTTTCAGCGAACAAAAACATTGATATTAGAGTATTATTATTAAAGACATAATATATAGTTATTTAATTTGCTACTGAAACTGGCTATATAAGAGAATAGAATTAAATATAGGATGTTTACTATGTAAATCTAGCTTTAATCAAGTTATATTATACTCTTTACATAAAATTTGGTATTAATATTAAATTCTACCTTTAATGTCTTTCAAGGCTCATTGCAGCAAGTTATTTACTTCTTTATTATAGCTACCTTATGCTTACTGGCTCAAAAAACTTGAGAATCAGGAAACTCTTTAGCTTTATTATATTTATCATTACTAGAGTTTTATAAGACTATTATGGTTAATGGTTATAGAGCCATTAATTTAAAATTCTTCAATTATACATCTATATGATTACCTTACTAATAATATATATCAACAGCTCAAGAATTTAACTTATCACAATTTCTTTCAATTTAAACTTGTCTAGTGTTAAACTTGGTTTTTAAGTCAGTTAAAAGCAAATTCTAAAATGAAGACAATAGTTAATTTGAAACTTAAATCAGGCCCAAAGGTCTTACTATGGCCTTTTTAGAACTCTTTAAACTTACTTCAATCTTAACTAAAGTCGCTTAAAAGGAAGAGAATTAAGGGAAAAAAACTGTAATGATCTGACTTTAATAATGTCTTATCTTTTAGTTTGTTTTGAGTATTTAGATATGTGGTGTAGATTTGTAGAGTAACTATAAGACAGTTATATCAATTCTATATACTAAGATAGTAAAATAGTTCTACTATAACTATATTAAATAATATCTTAGGTAATGATTTTTAGTATAAAGCTTAATTACTAAACTAAGATTTTTAGTAAAGAGAGAAGAAAAGACACTTTCTCTAACATTCCAATATAGTATTATAGTTACCTCTTCACTGATCTTTTAAATACTTGTTAATGGATAGCTTATATCACTTAGTATAATTACCTTTTAACATAGCTTACAATATGACTTTTGTTAAGTCCAATAATGAAACTTAAGTTATCTTGACTTATAACCTTCTGCCTATACTTGAGCTGTCCACTATACTTAAGTGATATGTTTTTCAGCTACTAACTATTTTTTAGCTCCTTTGGTAATTTGTTCAATTTTAATAATTCTGTATCCTATAGTTTATGGAGCTTTCCTTGTTGTAGATTGCTTTTTATTAAATTGCTTGGCATTTGTATAGCTAGCTGAGTTTGTTGCCTTGATTAAAATATTAGTAATTTACTAAGTTACTATAGGTTATGCTAATTACACAAGCTTTACTTTGGCTCCCACTTGCCTTTATGTCATAGATATTTTAAACCTTATTAAGATAATACCATGGACACAGTAGTGATATCAGTTACTACTGGCTTGAATTGCTATTCTATAGGATTAAGGGCAACATGTATAGCTTAGCAAGAATGAACCAAATATGAAGAAGAATGGTACTTATCAGTGTTAAGTGGAGGCTAAAGTAGAGTTTACATAATCAGTGCTCTCAGCGCTAAGAGTGCAACCCATAACAACTCAATAATTTACTTACATTCCAGTTGAAATAATAACCTCAGCTAGTTACGGAAGTGCCAAGTGACCTAATTAGGAAGCGATTGGCTATACTGAGTTTTACAAACTACGAGGCCTAGAACTATTGAACGTGAACTAAGAATCAAGGGAGTTGAAAGACACTTAATAGCTAAAGAATATATTAGCTAGATAAAGTAAAGTCCAAGATGGCCTTTTTGAACAAATAGCTTTTTTGAACAGAAATTTATTTCTAAACTTAATAAGTCTTTCAAACCTAAACCAATCATTTAAATTTTTAAGATAATAATCCAAGAGTGTACTTTGAGCACATACCAGTAATTCTAGATATTCGTGAAGTTGTAGTGTTAATTGTCAATGGTTTAAGCAAAACTCGTCTAATCCCGAAGCCGAATTTCCACAATATTAGAACATTCTTAATCTTTTTGTTAACCACAACATAGAATTTCATTCTGTATTGGAAGTAGTTTAACTGTACGTGTTGCAGCTTGTATGTAATGTTTTTGGGGAAATTATATACTGATGTTGAATGCTGTAGCAATTTTTGTTTCAAAAGCATCCAAAAAAGCCATCTATTCAAAAAAGTCATCTCAGACTCTAGTTAACTTAAGTATAGGTAAAGGGTTATAATTTATAATAACTCAGTTTCCATTATTAGACTTAAGATAAGTTATGTTGTAAGTTCTACTAAAAAGTATACATATTATGTGGTATGAGTCTTCTGTTAGTAGGTAGTCAAGAAATTAGTAAAGAGGTAGCTATAAATACTACATTGGGATTTCAGGGAAAGTGTTTTTCCTTTTCTCTTTACTAAATATCATAATAGTTTAGTAATTAAGTTTTATATTAAGAATTATCACCTAAGATATTCTTTAATATAGTTGTAGTAGAAGAGTTTTATTATCATAGTATACAGGACTAATATAACTGTCTTATAATTACTTTATAAATACTATACTGCATACCTGAACCGCTAAAATAAATTAGAGTATGAGACTCTACCGATATTAGATTGTAGCACTTTGGCAAATACTATCTATTCTTGTATTTGGTTCATTCTTGTTAAGTCATATGTGCTATTCTTAATCTTATAGAATTGCGATTTAATTTAATGGTATTCAATATAACTTCTATATTTATATTATTTTCCTAGTACAGCTTAAGATGTTCATAACAAGAACCAGTCTAAAATAAACTACTATATAGAAGATATAATTCAGAAGAGGACTAGATTCCAGTTAAAGAACTTTGTTATCTACAGCAGTTTAATAATGAAGTATTACTCTTGTAGTTCAAAATCCTTAAATTTTAGGAATTTACTTGTATAACTAGAACTTATAACTTTTGAAACTATATAAGATTTATATAAATAAATTAGAATTAGAATATAGTCTTTTTATATTTAGTATTTATTAAGGAGTTCAATAATTTTTAGTTTAATGTAATAATAATAAATCTATCAATGTGGCATTAGTATTTTTGAAAGTGTGGTAATAGTATTTTTTGATATAGTAATAGTATTTCTCTTACTAATAGAGTAAAAAAGTTTTTGGATTATAAATAGCAGAAGTCTTATTACTTAACCATTTTAATATTCTGTAGTAATCTTGAGGAATTCTTTATTTTAAATAATATTAGCTATATTATATGTCCTTCAGCTAGAACATATACTTGTAACAAATTTTAAGAACATTATATTTCTTGCCAATATACAGTTATAACATATATTTTCCTTGGTAAAGATTCATATATACATGTTTATTATATATATTAACATTATAATTGTAGAGAATATTATAGTAAAGTACAAATTTAATTTAGGAGAAAGACTTTAAAAATAAAGTATAAGTAGAATATGAAGTTTTATTAAATAATAAAATAGAATTAAATAGAAATTGGGAAAGTATTACTAAAGAAGTTTAGTTCAAAATAGAGGAAAGCAAGTATTTTGCTATATTATTATATTAATCTTCTATATTAACAAAATAGTAAAGTAAATCAAAAAAGAAGAGATTTTGCTAGAACAAAAAAGAAAGAAGAAAAGGCAGATTACATGCAGTTACTGTAGGCAAATGGAACATAATAAGGCTATATGTAGAAATGAAGCTTCTTGATATATTTAATAAAATGTATACATATAAGATTTTAAAAAATGGGGTAGATGGGGAAAGATTTCGGATTTTGGGGTGGATCTGAGTAATTATCCCATTACTCAATCTATATTCCTTTAAAATTTTCAGTACTGTTGACCTGGAAATACTTGGGCCACCTGTTTAAGAAGATGTACAACTGGGGTCAGTAAGTCATGAAACGCATCGCGAAGCGAAACCCACGAGAAATATTAGCCTCCCAATGGATCGCTGGCAATAAAAATTTGCCAACGAACGTAAAATTTACCTGGCGTTAATTTTGATAGTATTTTCAAGTATTTCCGGCAAGAATTGTTGATGTTATGAGGATTTCAAGTGGTCGTGGAATTCGGTTAAGCCTTCCATCACTTATTGACCCCCGTTATACATAATGTAGGAATAGGTAGCTGGGTGTCTGTCTTTGCTAAATGTACTAAAAGTCACTCCCCCTTGTGAAAAGTTTTGGAGGACGTCCAGAACGCTTTTTAATAGCTAGGGAGTCATCGGGGTTTTTTGAGTATTAGTCTAGAATAGTTTGAACAGTACTCTTGCAATTCTTTTCAATTTGCAAAATTTCAGCGCGACGCCAGGTCACGATAGCAGCCCTCTTTTCAAGCGAGTGTTCTTTTCTCTTCGCAATAGTCATCTTTAACTTTTGATTTTATTTACTAGGGGATTTTGGGGGTTTTTGTGGGTAGACGGGCGCAACGTGGCAGCCGATGAGGCGTACAGATACTTTTTTGAACCTACTGTACAATTCGTGGGTTGTATGCAACATAACCCCCCACAAACAAAACGCCCACAATCTCGACTCTACACCCTACCCCTCCCTCACATCCCTCGCTCCCCGAACCCCCCAGTTTCTGCTCTGTTCACACCACGTCCCCGGAGTTCCCCCCTCAATCCCCTATCCTCTGCCTCTATCTCTTCGCAAACGCCTCGCTCACCCTCAAACGCCTCCCCATATCCCCGACGGGTCTTCCTCGACCGAGCCTGGCTCCCTCGCAGCCACAGAAATCACGGACACTGCCTACTGGGCCCGCACTACTCCGTACCTGGGCGCGCAGGGCAGCGCGGGACGCTAAAGACTCCGGGCCAATGGTTTCTATCCGGAGGCCCCGAACTGAGAGGGGTAGGGTAACTTACCAGCCTTTGCTTGCTTCACGCCCTGACACTGCGGAGGGCCGCTTGAGCTGCGATATGCAAGTAGATTTCGGAATTATATCTGCTTTGCGGGACAGGATCCGGCATGCTGGAGTCCCTTGCCCTACTGTGGTGGCGATGAATTAGTTACGTGCATTGCGACTCCAGCTGCCGCATCGTTTGTGGCAAACACCTCTAGAAATTTCCTCCGATTCTATTTTTTTTGCCTGAGACATATTTGCTCCACCCTCTTTGTTGTGATTGGCGCCCTGTGCGCTGCCTAGGCTGTGGAAACGCAGGCATTACCATCGGCATCGCCGTCGGCGATGCCGAGCTCATCTCCGACAAGGGCTCTCGTCGGCCTTTCCGAAGGCCTGAGCGCTGCTGGCAGCATCTTATAAACTAGTTGGAACCCTAGTAGAACGTAGGTAGCAGTCGCTCATCATATAGTCGTTCTCTACAGTTAAATCAAGCCTTCGCTTCTACCCATAACTCCAACACTGTTTATTATAATGTAAAAAGCTAGTGCTAGAACCATCCAACATTTCTATACGAGCAATCGTCTGCTAAGCTGAGCTTGACCTTTCGTCTCTTTGCAGGTCATCACTGGAGCTGCCTACAGCTCCACCATCTCTGCCCTAAAACCACAACACACTTGAGACTACCGGCCGAAACTCCATAGTTTCCTAAACTAGTCTCACTTTCATGATTCTTCGCTAGGTGAATGCTAGTCGCTATGTGAGATTTCCGTATTCGCTGGGCTGTCCACATATTCTATCAGCCCTGCAGAATTACCCCCAGCCACAAGGGAGCGTCTGGCCTTCATATCTCCAGTCAGTTTTTTTAGAAACACCCTTCTGGAATCGTTCCTCTTCATTTGACCCTGTCCCCAGATGACTATTCTAGCCCTGAAAGAAGCCTGTCCAGCCAGGTCCAAGAGAGCCTGGAGACCTTGTGCATCGTTGAACCGTTCACTTTGATCGCGGGAGAAACCCATCTTGACCCCCAGTACTAGCTCAGTCAAGTCCATAGTAAGAACAAGATCACAGAAGTTCTCGATAGGAACCTGGAGTCTCCCCTCCCACAATTCAAATAGAATGTATTCATCAGGACCAGGGGCGGCTTCGTGGGGACAAAGAATAAGCGGGTTGATGCAGAGATTGCGTATCAAGCTTCTAGATGCAGAGCCAAGTCTCTCTAACATCTGGCTGGCGAAGTCGACGGCGTGAACGCGCCTCGACAATATAGTGTATTCGAAGACATTCCGCGAGTAGAGAATTCTTGAGGCTCGCCCGTATGTTTCGCGACAGACGAGGAGCAAAGAGAGGTGATCCTTTTCGATTTTACCGCAGAATTTCATTCCTCTGTACTTGCTCAGATCCCCTCCCGATCGCCAATCGGAGAGATAATTTGACCACTTTTCGGGCGTGTACGGACCATCCCCGTACCAGTCATGGCAGAGGATGTGGATTACGTTAAATGGCAGGACGAATCTGAAAATCTCCTCGCTCAACTCGACGGGGAGGGTGAGGAGCGTAGGTTTTCGGCATTGCGGGGCTGTCAGCCATGACAGCGGCGCTGACATCTCTCAATGTGAAGCTGATTCGTAAGATATCAACAACTAAAGGCATTACTGCGAGGTGGGGAAACCCTCTCACCTATTCTAGAGACGTGAAATTATGTTGTTTGCGGCTCCAAGCAGGATGTATTGTTTGAGGGGGAAGGTTATGACTCGTGAATCTCAACAGCCGAACCGACGCCGCTATATTAACTACAAATCCACTCCGGTCACATGGCATCTCTATTGATATGTCCTTCCATAAATTTTGCAACGAGTGGTGATAGCCTAACCTAATTGATTCTTTTAGCTTCGAATATGTTTTCTGTTTATGAATATTAGACTCAATTCTAAAATGTTTTGATGCTTACAGTACCCACGTGACCAACCGGCCGCCAAGCTGGAAGACGAGCTTCAGCCGCAGGCTGTTCGATCCTTGCGAGGATAGTACAGGCATGGAGGGAGCAGGCGCTGGTACTTCCTCAAGGAAATAGCGAAAAGGGGAGGATCACTCCTGCAGGAATTTTTAATGCCTACAAAGATCTCAAACCCCGCATATGGCACAGCATCCTAATTGGAATAAGGGTGCTGTAGATAGTGGCTATGCCCACGGCCCCGGCAACGCAGCCCAAGAATTGCAGATGGGGCGCAGTTGCGCATTCCCCCCTGATGCTGACTTGAATGATGAAATAATGCCTTTATTGTACGATCGCCGCTTCCACTCAGTCGCACTGCCAGTTTACCGAACGCTTCTACCGAAACTACCCATGCCTATGGCGGACTGATGCTGCCAACCCGCAGGTGTGGTAAACGGGTGGTGGGGTCGCCTCATCAAACCTGCTGAGCGGAAGCACAACAACTTTGCGAAGCCAATAGATAGTTAGGCCTTGGCTAATATTTTTTGTGAAGACATTTAAATGAGAGCTCTTGAGCAGGAGATTCCAGCTAGAGTAAGATATCACTGCTGTGATATAGTGGTAGAGTATATCACTGGGCTTTCGACAGCACCCGGGCTTTTGACACTTCGCAAAATTCGACAACATGAGCACCATGTGAATGGTGAAAGAATTTTAACGATTACTAGGGGGTTTCACTGAGCCAACGGAACGATCTTGTGCCCCAAAAACGACCGAGACACATCTGTATGAGTGGGTAGGTAGGTGGGTAGTCCTCACCCCAAAAACCCGTAAATGGTGTCTGTGCCAGCCACAATGCACTATACCTTTGCGTTGCACTGGAAGTTGTTTCTTTAGTCCCCCATTATATCCCAAACCAATGAATTCCTTCATTTTCAGCTGGTTGGTGGAGATGGGTTTTTGATATATGGCTTATAATAGCTAAACTGCACCTACCTGCTTGCTGTAAACAAGAATAGAGGCAACCCAGCTCGCAAACCGAAGAGATTTCTTAACTAGAGCTAGTGGAGCCATCAGATGTCATTCCGGGTGGTCAGGCTGATAAGTTCAGGTTTCAGAGTACTTTGGGCGCTTTAGAGGGGGGGGGACTACCCACCTGCCTGCCAGTCCATGCAACTGAACAGTGGCTTCCTTTACAATGTAGAAGCACTATATTTACTTGACATAATTCATCAAAAATCGCTGAAACTGCTTTACAATCTATATTGTGTTAATATCGTTAGTTTTCGCAAAGTGTCAAAAGCTTGGGTGCTGTCAAAAGCCCAGTGATGTACTCTATAGTGTGATATGATAGTAGGCTAATGCTAGAAGCCTGCATCCTTACTTAACCAAACTTGAGTTTTGCTAGTAGCTATATAGTTACAAACTATAATTATGACTTCAATAATTGATATCAAGTATCATAGAAAGTACATTACATCTCTTTTTCTTAAAAAGAAATTAACAAAGTAGGAATTATATAAAGAACTACTTCAAAAATTTGAAATACAGATCTCACTATAAATATTAGAAAAGCAGTTTCAGGAATAGAGAGTAATCAAAAACCAATAGTCTAACAATACTCTAAAGCTTCAATTACATTTTATAGTCTTCATCTCTAAAGTTAAGTTAGAAAACAAGGATATCTTATATATTTTAAAATATGAAGATTATTAAATTAAACTTCACCAGTTACAAAGAATCAGAAAAAGTATAGGATATTTGCAACAAGATTTTATTTTCAATAAAGAAAAGTCTAATGTACCTTTAGAATAACTAGTTTAAAAAGAACTTAATAAAGGCAAAATAGTTACTTTTAGAAGAAAGTTGTTATATAAGTATTTCTAAAGTAAATATTATATTATTGGCAAATGAGTATTTTTCCTTTCTTTTTACTGATATTAAGGGTAAGAGCTAATATTTAATATCACAGCAATACCAAGGCCAAGCCTCAGTGACCCAGCCGCCAAGACAAGTAATGACTGGGTTGCCCTAGACAACACCGGCGATACCTAGATAAACAAACAAGAGGATAAGAAGTACTGCTAAAGCCTTTTAAACTCGATAAGCAGCCTACTGTAAACTGCCCATTGGTCAAAAACCCTTTGTATATATACTATGTTCATAGTGTTCTTCTAATAGCCTTATTGCAACTGTTATTGGCTTGTAAAAAGCTTGCCTTATGTGTACTGGCAACAAAAGGCTCAATGATAGCTTTAGTACCCACTTCCATAGCCTCTCATTACTTTGCCTATAACAATCCAATGCTTGCGACCACTAATAAGTATACCCACTATTACATTTAAATTAAAGATCAATTATTTTTCATAGTTAAATATCTAAATTCTGAAAGTATTAAAAGGTGAAAATATGATCTATAATATTACAAAGAGCAAATAGAAGTAGGTAGTCCTGATTTGATTTGATTAATAGATGTATACCTTGAATTGATGAAAGTCAATATTGAATTTTATACTAGTATTAATATATACTTTAGATATATTCTATAGATTTACTGTAAAATATTTAAAAGAACCAAAATATCAGTTCTGAAGTAGCATTTAGAAATCATATCATAAATAAACTATTATTTATGATTCTTAAGATCTGATCAAGGAATAGAAACAATGATATATATAAATATATATTTTCAGCTAGTATTAAAAGAAGATATAAAATAATTATAAAATTACTTTATATGTAAAACTTTAACAGCTAATTAGAGAATTAAGTCCTAGTGAGAATAGTTAAGTAAAGAACAACTAATTCTATGGTAAGTAAGTAGCTCTTAAAATTCAAAAATTGATATCTAATAAGTAATAAAATTACTTTGCAGATTTAAAAACATAAGAACTATATGAAAAAGCATATATCTGGAATAGAATTACTTATCTTTATATCTATATACTTATTATTATAAAGGTAATATTTGGGATTGCAAAACTCTAAAATTGGCACAAAATTTACAAGTAAAAAAATTGTCTTAACTTTCCTTATGAGAAATTATGGATACTTTATCATTAGTCTATTAATAGAGTATTAAACTATATATATATACTAAATGTGGTACTGCTGGAAACTCTGAAAAAGTTAGTCACAAAATATAGTAAGTTACTAAAATAGAGTCAAAAATGGCCATTTTGAATGAATGGCTATTTTGAACGCTTTCTGCATAACTATATACATGAAACTACTCAAGCACAATATATTATAAAATATCACTCTCTTCATCTAAGGATTCTTCTTCTAAGAACACTTCTGAGTTCTCTGAAAGTGTTGCTAGTCGTCTGCGCTTTGCAGTCTGAGGTGGTTGCTTTATGGATGCCTTGCATTTTGGAGGTTGCTTCACTGCCTTTTTTTTCACTGTCTCCTCCTCTACTGTAACAACAGTATCGCACAGCTTAACTGTAGAGACTAGAAAATCCTCTTTAAGGGCTTTGCGTTTACCTGACTTGCGTTCTACTCTAGTATGTAAAATTTCTTCCTTAGTTCTATTGCTTTAGTGCAAAATTATGACCTGTATAGTCAATTGCTCAGTTGTAGCTATAAGGTCATAAATATACTTTTGAGTATGAACACTCAATTATGCGGCCAAAACTTTTTGATTAAAAGTTGTATTTAGTTCCCGTAGTAGCTGTCTATCAGGTAGTGAGCTGCTAAAGTTAGGTGATGCTTGTTGAAGAGGTTTAGAAGGTGTTTTAGGTAATATAATTGCAACTGGAACATGACGAAGGACTTTACTTCAATTCAGCAGAACCAAACTAGCTCTATACTAAGCAGCTTTAATATTCTTGAATTTAAAAGCCTTGTTCCTTGTAATAGTATAAATTCCAACCCATTCTGCTTTGCTAATTTGCCTAACTCCATTGTAGATAAGCTGATCCATTTCTTGCCCATGAAAGGTTGCTAACAGCCCAAAAACAGCCACATCAGCTAGCTAAGTTAAATATGAAGTATAAGGTAACATAATTAATAAGGTAATCTTATATTCAATGCAATAAGCAATAAAGTTGCCTGTAATATGACTATCATAACTATCATAAATGAGAAGCCTTTGCTTGCCATCTACTTTTTCTTGAGTTCCAGGCTCAAAAATGCGTCTTAACCACTCTAAACCATACTTGTTGCTAGTTTATCTCTTGCTACTTGTGGCCTATTGCCGGCTGTCAGGTGTATCTGAATTGGTCTAGCTTGTATTAACATTTTCAGCTTTCATAATAAGCAAAGGTGCTAGAGACGTCTCATTAGCATAAATGCATTCTACTACCAAAACCTATTCTTGTCACCCTAGCTTAACTTTATATTGTGTTCTTAAAGTTAAATCAATAATAACACAATTGCATTAACTAGTTTCAATTGAAAATCCAGTCTCATTTATATTGTAAATATTTTTGTTGTTAAATCGATACTTGCGATGCATATCATTAAATGTATCAAATCACGTGTATAAGACTTCTGGACTAGAATCTTTCTATCTAACTAGGTCAATTTTAGTACTAATAGTTATTTTATCCTCTGAATGACGTAAAACAAAGTGTTTAACCTAGTCCTTGACTAGAGATGGCATATTTACTAGCTGCATGCCATCCGTTTTCACTAATACAACATGACACATCAAGATCTCCCAAGCCATCTCTCTTACTCACTGATACTGAGCAGAACTCCTCTCGGCTGCCACGTGCTTATACCATGCAATTAGGGATTTTTTCTTAGCGATTGATAGGAGCTGCATCAATTCATAGCCTTCTACATGACTGACTTCTCCGTGCAGGTGATTCATCAATGTTCTACAATTGATGTCAAACTTCTTTACAGCTGCATATGTACTCTTAACCTTCTTTTCTTTGATTGCAATAATTGCTTTAGTAATCTGCTTCTCTAGCTCAGTGGATTTAAAGCTTCGTTTTTTTGGTATTTTGAGGTTAGGCGATAGTAAAGATTCGATAGTCACTAAAAATGTTCAAAATGGCCATCTCCGACTCTAGATAATTTGAAATGTAATAAAATATTCATGTAATATGAGGTTTAAATAAGTATCTTCTACTAATAATAATGCAATAGTATTATAAGACTTTTTAAGATAAATAGTTTTTACTATTAATAATAGTAGGTACTGCCAATAATGAAGAAGATTATACATATTATCAAGTATATGAGTATTTGCAAAATGCAGTATAATATCACATTTTACAAAAATAATAACTATATTTTTATCTTAGTGAGAAATCAACAGATATTTATATATAGCAATTTTCAGAGTCTGTGATTAATAGTATATGTAATACGCAGTTCAAAAATAAAGATCTTAATATAAGAATATAAGATATAGACTACAAAGATATTGAGATATCTAGAAAGTCTAGTAAGTTATTTTTAGCCTTCATTTTTGAAAGCATACTATTAATATATCTTCTATATACTGTGGAAAAACTAGCAAACCATAGTCACAATATCTTGGAATTTGAGAATTTCTGTTCCGGTTATGAGAAGAATATCACTATTCTCTTTCAAGATGAAAAATCTATGTTTTTCTCTATTCCTGAATTTACTTCTTCAGTGAAATTAGTCATTACTTTATTATTTAATAATGAAGATAATATTGCAGTTTTTATATTAACTATAACTTATTTTTCTACTTTTTAATAAGCTGTATCAACTGTTAAGACTACTCATTGAACAGTAATTTCAAAACCTCAAAATGCTATAAAATAGAATTAAAGTCTTAATGTTAGTAAAAAGACTTTTGCCAATCAATACAAGTTACTAAAAAGTGTTCCAGTTATGGAGAATATAAAGATTCTAATGATTAAAAGCATTAAGGAATCTAAGCTCTTATTTAACATTTTAAGTAAATTCTTTTCTTCTAGCAACTATATAATTAACTTTTTGTAAAAGTATTTAACTATACAGTTCTAAAATATTGAAGAGAAAATTGAAAATTAAATTCTTTTCATTTAAATAAAGCTGATTCCCTTATAATGCTTCTATAGGGTTAACATTTAAGAAGCTTTTTATATACTTTTCTAAGAAGTCAAAAATAGTTTAAATAATTAGAGAGTTAAAATATTTTAATTTAGAGAATTCAGAGAATTCAGAGAAAGATATAAAGTTAGAAATTAAGGCAAAACCTCAAATAAAGTTAAGTTTAGAGATAAAAGTTGAAAAGTAAAAAGGAAAGCAAAGATATACTTTTTTCTATTAAGTTATAGTAATATGATTTTAACTTTCTTTAACTTATAACACTACTGCAGCTTACACAAAAATTATAATGGCAGAGGCTTTAAATACTATAAAATAGATAATACTGATGCACATTACTTGAACTTAAGTGCTTTAGATAATTCAACTCAGAACAGGGTTTTCTTATTGCTGGTATGACAATCTAATTCCTATGAGATCTTGTTTTCTAGTATAACTTAGTGTTCAGGTACTTGGCAGGTATTCTTAAGGTAATTGTAGGACAGGTATATTGGTCCCATATACTGAGATAGTAAAATGGTCTTACTGCAACTATATCAAAAGATATTTTAGGTGATAATTCTGAGTATGAAGCTTAAATTGCTAAACTAACCAGACATTTAGTGAAGTGGGAAGAAAAGACACTTTCTCTAAGATTCTAACACTATATTTATAGCTATCTCTTTACTAATTTCTTAGCCACCTGCTAACAGGTAACTCATATTACTTAATCTATTCTTTTCTTAGTATGACTCACACTTGACTTACACCAAGTCCAATAATAAAACCTGAGTCATTATAACTTATAACCCTTCATCTATACTCGTGCTACTCACTACATCTAGCTAATGTATCTTTTAGCTATCAAGTGTCTTTCAACTCGCCTGCTCCTTCTCTCACAATCAATAGTTCAGCATCCATAGGTCGTGGTAGTTTTTAATAGTCAGTCACTTCCTGGATAGGTCTCTTGGCAGTTGTGTAACTGGCTGAGATTATTGCCTTGACCAAAGTGTAGGTGATTTATTGAGTTGCCATAGATTGCACTCTCAGCACTAAGAGCACTAATTGTGAGAAACACTGTCTTGGCTCACTCACCTATAGCAATTACTGTCTGTCCTCGTATTCGGTTCATTCTTGCCAAGCTGTGCAAGCTGTCCTTAATCCTATGAGTCTGTGATCTAGTTCAATAGTATCAGCACTACTCTTGTGTCTGTGGTGTTCCTGATGAAGCTTGGGATATTTATGACAACTAGAGACCAGAATCACTTCCTAGCTAGAATTTAACAAGACAGTATGTAATTATATCTTTTTGATATTTTGAATGCTAAAACTTAGTTGCTAAATAACAAACTTTCAAATAATATATTCAATGAAGAAAAGAGAAAAGCACTTTCTGTTACTTTCCAAGTACTTATTATAGTAACTTTTCATTAAGTTACTAACTACCTGCTATCGAGTAATCACATACTACATTACAGTTATGCCAAAATGTGACTAATAACTTGATTTCTAATTAAGGAGACCTGAGTTACTATTTGACTTATATCTCTCTTACATAAATGCAATTACTGCATGACTTCTACTCCTAGCTAACATGTCTCTCAGTTTTCTCAGCTAGTTATAAATCTATTTACTCAATTCTTTCAATTGCTTCTAACTAGACCCTAATTAAAAGTCTTTGTAGTTCATTAGTTGCTACTTATATAGCTCTCTTAATATTGTGGTAACTGACTAAGTCTGCAAAGTAAAGGTTATTTGATCAAGGTATTATTTTATGTTTTTCAGTTACTACATACTGCCACTGTGGGTCTATACCCCAACAAGTTCCGTTGCTGTTCATATTTGGTAGCCAGTTCTCTTAACTATATGCTATGCCTAATAGAGCTTTATTCGAGATTTGATTCAATGGTTCCTATATCACTTCTGTATCTATAGTATCCTGCAGCTTAGAGCTCGAAATGTTTATAATAAAAATGCTCTCTGGTTATTTATTTACCTTCAAATTCAATATAGTGGCAGATGACAGTATATTTGAAATCTTTGACAGAATTACCAGTAGCTAAGTACATAAGATCAATATCTTAAAAAAGCAAAAATACTATAAGAAAATATTAAGAAGAAGAATAAAGAGTAAATTATTTGGCAGGTATTAGAAGTTATAGTAATAGGTTGCAAGTAAAATATATTAGATAAATATATGTTCAATAAAGTGCATAAGTTCTTACCCTACATCTATAATATTCAAATTTTTGAGATTTATAGCTAGACTATATATCTTTCATTAACTAGAAAAGAAAATCATTCAGCTACAAATTACTATAGTTGTAGACTAATAATTTATTTATTCTGTTTACTTCTACTAATTTTCACATTTTTTACCCTTCTATACCTTACTCCACTACTTTTTCTCAATACCATTATTAGTTAAACTTTCAATATTATAATAACTAATCTACTTACTTCTTTCTCCTCTATGCAAGATATTGACATATTTCTGGCATTCCTACAAATCCCTAGGTAGAGAATTTACCCAAAACTTATTAAATACAATAATATAACAGATTGTAAGTGAACAATCACCTTTCTTATTAATAAGATACAAGTAATAAACCTTGATATTGACAGTAAAGTATTGGATTAATATAGGAAAGATATGAGTGTTGGTGATATAATTATAAATGGTATTACTAATATGTGATAGGATAGCAGTATTGCTATACTTTGTAGTAATTGATAAAAGAATTTAGCTTAAGAGATTCTTGTTGAAAAGAACTTATAGCATATTATTCTTATATTCCTCAAAAACTATTAGGTAAGTATTACTATTTTCATGTTTTTTCAGTTCTAATGTGGAAAACAGTTTATCATTTATGACCTAGACTGGAAACCATCTCGGCTCAACCTTAACACAAAAAATCCGTATACCCGTTTAACAGAGTGTTTATCTATTATCAGGGCATAAAATTTTTACAACAAATTACGCATGCACAATAGCATTGACCACATAGTTACAGGGGGTGGCGGAAATCCGGGTATTGAATGAATGAGTCCCCTACAGCCCTTTGGGGGACTTTTGCACCGCAAAAGTCTCCCCAGAAGGCTTAAAAAAAAATCTCGATTTTGGTATTTATATTATCACTCTACAACACAGCATCACAGCGTTGATATTTTTATATCAATGGAATCTCCTGATCAAGAAATTTCATTTGCACATTTTCACGAAAATTTTAAGCCATGGCCTCATTATTTATGGCCTTTAGAAAAGTTGTTGTCGCTCGTCTTGAAAGTTTGTCGAGGCGAGGCAGGACTCGCGATGCCGACCCCACCACCCGTTTGCCACACATGCGGGTTGGCAGCATCAGTTCGCCATACATGGCAATGCCGGCGCCCGCTACAAAGCCAAAGACTGAAGTCAAACTCAGCCTGAACGCAATGGCTAGCTACGTAGCTGCTTTATGCCCATCCGATTCCTTCCCACCCTTAGCTATCTCTGGCCCCTTCGGTTTCTTCCCGTAGACGCAAAATCTAGAGACGTTGATCAGCAATTGGACTGGTAGTATTTCCTAGCTGAACCGTAAAATCAGGGCTCAGGAAGACAGTCATACATGGGCCAGTACGAATGAATCTTTCTATCCCTAATATTATTTCTCACTTCTGTCAAAAACACCTCGACTTCGGCCTCCGTCCAGCCATGTACTCTCGTAAACAGACCCAAGGTAAACCCCTGCAAGCCATCTAGAACATCCGCCATGGTCCACATCCCTAACTCCTTATACTTCGGGTCCTTAGGCCACGAGTTCATCGGCCACTTGTAATGCACCTCGTGCACATCGACGAAGCCCGCCTCGAGCATCCAGCGCTTGTATTTCTCCGCCACGGTTATTGAACGGTTGATCCTCTCGGCGGCGTCGATCATTAAGTGAGCCCAACGGTGTAACGGAGTCTCCGGGGTTAGTGTTCCGTCGTCAGAGCGGGGCGGGTAAAGGATGTCTTGGAATTCGAGCCAGCCGCCAGGCTCAAGGTTATCGAAACTCTGAGCGACGAATCGCGGCCAGTCTTGGAAGCTACCGAGCATCACGCGGCAGTGGATGTAGTCAAATTTATTTGGAAATGCCCATGTATTTTCGGCATCGTCGACGATGAAGTTGAGATTTACTGGAACGCTATGGGGGACATATCTGACTGAGCTTCAAGGATGGCTTATTTTGAGATGGTGGACTCACAATCGCGGCTGAATGGGCGAGAGGTCCTAGATTTTCCCTCTCGCTCAGTCCAAGGTACTCTGCAAAATCACATCCGGAGAGCGACTTCAACAAAAGGGCACTCCTGATTCACTTACTGTTCCTACCACCTAGGGAAAAAAAATCAGTGCCCAAATTAAATACTGCGGGGATGGAAGCAAAGAAATAAACTAGGAGGCGTACTTGTGCCGAAGGATGGTCATCCGCTGCGAGCATAGACCTCTCTCCGTTAGTCTCCCTGGATGAGAAAAGCAACATGGTAAAGTTGATTCACCAAATTCCATGGCCCATATTCCTGTGCCTGTACCCACGTCGAGTACGTTCTGGATGCTCTTTTCAATGGGCGCAAGGGCTAACTTGTTGCCCATCGTCATTAGGAAGAGATTGTGCTGGAGGTCTTGTCGGCAAAGAGCATCAGCCGCTTCCGGGCAACTCGCTCGGGTAGGTAAACAGAGAGGGTGATTTGAGTGGGGTGAAATACCTAACCTGTCGTTTTCAAGCTACAGAAAGGACATGTGAGCTCTCGCGTATGAGCAAAGAGGGAGTGAAATTACTGCCCCAACAGACAGAACTCACCTCGTCGTTCGGAAACGCATAGCCTTTGTTTCATTTAGGCGCCAATAAGTTGGTCTCCTCACGAAGTGCTCTTGGTGGGATGCAATAGTGCACCAAGACCAAGGCGGGGGATATGTGGCGGTGGGTGGAGCACTTACTCCCTTCCTTATAGGCATGGTACCTTCGTCCATTCTCGAGGCGATACGCTCTGACACTGGATGAGATCGAAGTGGCATAACTCGCGCCGTCGTCATCCTCGTAGGCAGAGTCATGGGCGTCTTTATCCTGTTGTTTGTGCCTCTACGCATGAGTTTCGAACGAGTTCGTGTCCTTCCTGGTGGCAGGCTCTGGGGAGGAAGGGAGCAGGGTTTCTCATTGAAAGACGAACTCACGTCGACATCAATCGCCGCAGGACCAGCCACTAAGGGGGTAGTAACGTGACTCATTGTTTCTGCGACAAGGCCTGGCGTCTGGCGGGAGGGAGGAAAGCTTGTCGAGGCGGAAGAAGGTGGGCGGGGGAACGGCCAAGATATGTTTGGCACCAAATGCTAGCGAGGCTGAGCGAATAAGCAATTACTCCCGTGCACCGGCCGGATGCACGCTGCGCATCCGGTAGTCTATCTGCACCCATTCTGGTTTGCATTCGTGTCTGGCAGGATTCACAACAACGGGGCTGCAGCCAAGAAGGTGTGGCTGCGGCCCGGCGCACATTAAGAGTTATACACCACAGGCAACCTCCCGGCGGCTCCAGATAACCTAACTTCACAAGAACCTCGTATCGCGGGGAGGGTTATGCCGGTTTCATCTGCCGTGAGCGCCGACTGCTCTCGTTATCGCCTGGCCATCTTTGCTTTTTTCGCTCCCGTAACAAGACAGGCCGTGCGGTGGCAAACGATACGAGTAAACGTGAGACAATGAGCAACTTTGGTAAGGTTTATGATTGGATAATGATAAGGCTAAGTGTGTGACCGGAATAAAACCCCTGCTTACATAAGATACAAGGCGAGCCCACAGCTGTCGGCGAGTCCCTCCTACCTAAGCCATGGGAGTCTTCGAATGAAATTGAAACAGATTCTCGACTCGGTGTAGAACGAGCACTTCACGTAGTCTAGAAGTTTCGTTCTGCACCTCTAGACTGTCACCTAGCATATTACTAGAAAAAACGCGATTTCTTGCATTCGCGAATAGAGACTGCTTCAGTTTCGTTATAGCACGTTAAAAACAGAACTGGATTAAAAAAGGGAGCCACTATTGCCACACCCGAAAAGACTATTGGCACACCCTCAAATATGCTAATGCCACATCTTCAAATTTACTATCGCCACACCAAACAGAAAATTTTTAAACTATTGGAGAAAGACGAAATACATGACAATTGCTAACTAACTCTGGTCCTGCATGAATCCTGCATGGTTTCAAAGATTTTATGCTGTAGTTGCATGTGTAAATCCCTGAAACTCAGGCATAGTAGACCACAAAGGAGGTGCTTTGCCATTAGACTGCTGTAGTTGATCAAGTTCTCTAGTTACAATTCGGTCTTCTTCCAAATTATATCTATCATGTAAGACCTCATTCTGGACTGACTCTTTTCCCTTGCTTCTCTTCCTTTTGAGTAACTCTGTCCAAGGCTGAACTAAGGTCCCAGGGGGGTTAGAGGGCTGTAGTATAACTTTGGGGCCTGATTTAGACTTTGTTTGAGCAGTTTTCCTTAACATTGAACTTTTCTTCAATGTATTTATAAACTGAGTTTGTTGAAGGACAGGTTCAAACTAGAACTGATTGTGGTGAGTAGAGCTTTTTAATTATTGTTGTTTATTGTTAGTTGAACGTCCACAAGGACAAGTAACTGGAGAATTTCTGATAAGCAGTTTCATAACCATAGGATGTAAGGTTATTACGAAATACCAGTAGTGGTAAACGTGGTACAGTTGGAGGGATTTGTGATAATCTTCCAGTTCCTTCAACTGATGCATATAGGGCAATCTTAATGATGATGTAAATAGTTTACTGTAAGAGATTTTGAAGGATGTTGAGTGTAGAATCCTATACTGATGAAGAATTTTTCGCAAGGCAAATAGTGTAACTCAACCCAAGACATTGGCAAGGAATAAAATTTAGAGACTATAGCTAGGGTATAACTTAGCAGTAGCAACTGCCACATTGAGCTCAAAATGTTAATTTAATAATATGCGCTCAGTCTTATCCAATACCGTTTTTAAATCCCTTGTTGTAACTTGAAGATAAGACTTCAATATAACATGTGCACCTTTTGCCCTCAATGTAACACGATGTCTGAAGTGTGGTATCTCATCAGCTAAGTACTATACAGGTTTATACTGGTACACACTTAACCATATATCATATAGATATGTGATTAAAGCTGGATACATATGGTGTGTAGCCTACATTCGATCCTATTCTCAGGTAGAGTCCACTTCCGTTGTGCATTAGACAACTGTATATCATGTTTTCAACAGTAATACTCTAGTATCAATATTCTCATCCCCTAGAAATGTTTTCAATCTTCTGGCCTTTATATACTGTTCAACATGCTATACGTAAAGAATAGTACAAGCTAAAGGAAATACCACCCTTATGGCATTCATTAAATCAACTTCACAGTCTGTAATTATGACAGATGGTAACTTAAAATCTGGCTGTGTAAGAAGGGCCTTGAACTAGGTTAGTGCCTGTATATAGTCTTCCTCAGCCTCTATGCGCATGAAGTAAAATGCAGCAAAGAAAGTAGAATTCATACTTGTACATCTGATGAAATTAAGTAGAGGAAGTTTAAATCAATTTGTCTTGTAAGTGCAGTCCAGTATCAATGTGTCAGGAAATTGCTTGAGTAAAGTAATAGACTGTAGTAGCTACTGTTGCGACACCACAAAAAACTATCGTAACATCTTTAAACTTGCTATCGCAATGCCTAAAGATTTACTGAAACAACATCTATGGAATTTGTTACACAATGAGACAATAACTTGAAAATCTAATTACATATACCAGCCAATCTCCATCTACTTTGCATCTTTTGTAAGTGTAATAAATCTGGCCCTATTCCCAAGGCTATAAAGAAATGCCGTTGCATGAGTCATATCATGAAATTCAGGCATTAAAGATCAAAGAGGAAGTACATTACCATAGGAAAGTTCTAATCTTTGCAATTTCCACCTAGCAATCCTGTCCTCTTCTGAATTATTACTCCTATTAAATAGCTCTAAGTTTTCCCTTTTCTTTTCTTTCTCATTACTATTTTGTTTGCTTCTATGTATCTGTGGTTTAATGGTGCCTTTGGCTTTGCTATAGATGTCGTTTTAAGTCTCACTTTAAGTGTTGTAGTGGTGGTGGCTGAATGTGACAATCTGACTTTGATAAGGTCTTGTCTCCTAGTTTGTCTTGGTGTTCAGGTATACGGCGTGGCATTCTTTGAGTGACCGTGAGACAAGTATATTAGTCTTGTATACTGGGATAGCGAAACGGTCCTACTGCAACTTATATCTTAGAGATATCTTGGGTGATAATTCTTGGTACGAAGCTTATATTGCTAAACTAACAAGACTTTCAGTGAAGAGGAAAGGAAAGACACTTTCCCTAAGATTCCAACGCTATATTTATAGCTGTCTCTTCACTGATCTCTTGGCCACCTGCCAACGGGCAACTCATACCATTTGAGGTACTTTTTCCTTGGCGTAACTCATATCCGACTCACGTCGAGTCTACTAATGAAACCCAAGTCATCATGACTCATACTCTCTATCCATACCTGAGCTGCCCACTACATCTGGCTGACGTATTCTTCAGCTACCAAGTATTTCTCAGCTCTCCTAGTCCGTCGTTCACGACCAACGATTTCTCGTTTGTAGGTCGTGGTGGTTCCGGTTGGTCAGTCGTTTCCTGGCTAGACTCCTTGGTGGCATTGTGGCTGGCTGAGGTTGTTGCCTTGACAGGGGTGTAGGTGATTTACTGAGCTGCCGCATGTTGCACTCTCAGCGCTGATTTCATGGACAACCCGAGCCTCATTAGGAACGTTACGGACACAGGAGTGGCACTGGAATCATTGAATCAGATCGCAAGCCTATGGGACATGGACGACATAGATGGCTCGGCAAGGATGAACCAAATACGAGGACGAGCGGCACTTGCCATAAGAACGTGGAGGCTAGAACAAGGGTTTGTGCAATCAGCACCCTCAGCGCTAAGAGCGCAACCCACGGCAGCTCAGTAAATTACCTACACCCCTATCAAGGCAACGACCTCAGCCAGCTACAGTACCATCAAAGAGTCTAGCCAGGAAGCGACCGGCCAACAGGAACCACCACAACTTATAGGCAAGGAACTGTAGGTCGTGGGCGAGGAACCAGAAGAGCTGAGAAATACTTGGCAGCTGAAGAACACGTTAGCCAGGTGTAGTGGGTAGTTCAGGTATGGATGGAAAGTACAAGTCATGATGACTCGGGTTTCATTAGTAGACTTGACGTGAGTCGGATATGAGTCACACCAAGGAAAAAGCACCACAAATGGTATGAGTCACCTGTTGGCAGGTGGCCAAGAGATCAGTGAAGAGGCTGCTATAAATATAGCGTTGGAATCTCAGGGAAAGCATCTTTCCTTTCCTCTTCACTGAAAGTCTTATTAGTTTAGCAATATAAGCTTCGTACCAAGAACTATCACCCAAGATATCCTTTGATATAAGTTACAATAGGACCGTTTCACTATCCCAGTATACAAGACTAACATAATTGTCTTATGGTCACCCAAAGAATGTCACGCCGTATACCTGAACACCATGACAAACTAGAAGACGAGACCTCATCGGAGTCAGATCGTCACAGCTGAGGGTGCTGATTGCATGAACCCCTTGTTCCAGCCCCCCATTCCTACGGCAAGTGCCGCTCGTCCTTGTATTCAGTTCATCCTTGCCGAGCCATCCGTGCTGTCTGTGTCCCATAGGCCTGCAATCTGGTTCAATGATTCCAGTGTCACTTCCGTGTCCATGGCATTCCTGATGAGGCTCGCGATGTCCGTGACACTAGTCTTGGTGCTGAGGTTGTGACTTTGGATATTGTTTTTGATTTATGTTTTACACTACGAGTAGTGTTAGTACTACTCTGTTATTAGTAAGTATTTTCAGAATAAAGAGTGAGTACTTATCGAGAGAGAGATGTACTTTGCTGTTGTTCAAGTTCAAATTGAGATAGATAACGTCTAGTTGAACTTTTAGGTTGACTGGAATTTATATTGACAGGCCATCCACAAGTTATTGTTATAGGTGGATTCCAAAGTAAAGATTATATTGTAAGTAGTCTAGCTGGTTAAGCAAAGTACCAGTGTAAATGAATATGCTCTAGCTGCAAAACCGTTTTGTCTGCATCAAGAATTTTAAGTTTATGTACACATGGAAAACTCATAGATAATCTAAAAAGCCAACTGCATTGAGGTCGAAAACTGGGAGTAGAAATAATTCTGTATTGCCAAAGGATTTTTCGAAGTGCATAGGGTGTAGCCTGGCTAATAACATCAACAAACAAAGGTATTTGAATATTGTAGCCAGGATGTAACTTCGTATTAGCTAAAGTTACTTCAAGTTTTATATATTAATTAATTAAAAGTTGTTCTACATTATCTAGAACAGTCTTAAAGTCACTAGTAGAAACTTGAAGATAGCTTTTAAAAGTATTATGTGTATCTTCAATATAAGACATGACATGATGCTCAAAATGGTAGACTTTATTGGTCCAACAATGAATAAGCTTATAGCGAAAGAGATCAAGCCAAGTATCCTTAAGATAGAAAGAAGCGAATTTTGCATTGAAGTTACCATGCATTCAACTCAAATACCCATACTGCAACAATAAAAACAATCAAAATAGATTGGATGGTGAGGCAATAGCTAAAAACCTTTCATACTAAGCCAGATCACATAGTAGTAGCTGTAAAAGGTGTGCGTTAGTGCAAAAATGCCAGCTTATCAGTGTAAACAAACTTTCCGCATCCCGCTGTAGCGGTACCGCCTCCCAAAAAAAGCGTACATAAAAGTGAAAATAAAATAACGACCACCCAATCCCGAAGGATTTCACCAGATGAACGCAGGGTGCCTTTTCAGCCATCAACCCTTTTTGGGCGGCAACGGCTCGCCTACAACTAGACTCCCTGCCTAGTTATGCCTTAACTAGCTTTAAGCACTGCGATGTTTCTTTTCATAGCTCATCCGTAGCCAGACAAACTCCGTCTAGAGCGCCCAGGATTCCTCAAAACTTATATTTAAGACTTTGAAATCATCTGGAACCTACATAAACACTCTTCGCGACACTCCTCCCGACATATAGGGCATCTACATTGAGCTATGCGTCACTCTTCCCTTTCAGCCAACGCGCACGTGCATTGTGGCTGCAATGGCGCCGTAAAACCGCATATATTAGTTTACTAGGGCGTCAGCCGCGGGGACTCTGGGGAGGCGCTGTGGAGTGTGCCTCCCTGTTGGATCCGAGAAACTAGACGAAAGAAGGAATCCACTTTGCAATTTTGAGTTTCCTTATATAAGGAGATGTATCAGTCATCCTAACCCAAAACACGACTCATATTTCCGCCTCTCCAGGCCCCACCACATCAAACTCAACCACTTTAGCTCCCTCCACGGCCTTGAGTTTCTTCTCTGAGAATCTCGTCACCACAGCTCTATTATTATTGATCCCCCACCATTCAGGCGCAAGATCCGGCTCGAACCAGGTACCGCCAATACAAGTCCTCTCAACACGCCTCTTAAAAAATTGATTCTCATCTGAAAAGACCTCCAATTCGTCAACAACCATACCCGACTCTTCTATCTGCGACTTCAAACTCCCCGGGGATTCGAGCCGACTCACAACCCCGACCCTCAATCTCTTTACCCTCTCGAGCTTGGCCAGCTCTTCGAGAAACCATGGCCTTTCAACGGCAGGCTGAGTTCCCAAGAGGATGGCTCTAATGAATTGGCCATACCTCTGAGCATACGTCAAGGTCCAATCCACAAGCGGCGTAATCGCACTCTCGTTCCTCGGCAACTCAAGGGATAACTCCACCAAATTGTGCCCGCGCGACAGATATCTTAGAAACTTCGTAGCCCCTTCCGCCACGGCCGCATGAAACGTCTCCAAGTGGCAGGGTAGTTTGTCAGGGTGCGACTTTCTGCGGGCACGCTCGTGTCCCCATCTAAAATCAACCTTCAGCTTGCGTACAAACTGGCGGTTTCGCGAGCCAATTCTCTGCATCCACTTAGTAAAGTCACTGTTGTCCTTAGAATACAAGAAGAACGTATTCTCCCCGTAAAAGATGAATGATGCTTCGAAATGTGTCTGCCTAGAGACAAGCATGAGAGATACAGCGTCCTTGCGGAACCTGAGCTGGGTTACCAATTCCTCGCATTCGATCCAGTCTACCTGCAGGGTGCTAATAGCGTGGATATCGTAGGGGCAAAGGACGACGTAGCGGTATATTTCGTTTTTGATTTCGGCGGGTAGCGAGGCCAGGGAATGGGTTCTGGCCTTGCGGGGACGATGTCAGCGGGCGAGGCGGGTAAAATTCAAAAAGGTATCTTCCGCAAGAATTCACCTACCATGTATGCCTTCTGCGTCATTGTGTTGTGCGAGATATGGGCTAATTAGCGGGTTATTAAAGTAAGGTGCTCGATGAGCGACGTAGTCTCGGCAAGGCTGTAAAGGCTGAGCAGAAAAGCAGCGTGCTCACGTGATTAGATATATATATTGAGACTGCAGATTTCTAGACATTGAGATTCATTTTTTATCTGTGGAGTGGCTCTTAGGCCTTTAATCTTTCTGTGCCTGTATCCATTTCATTTCTCAACTTTCACAATACTGTGTTCTTTATCACGTGATGCGGCAAAAATGTGTTGAGTCTTGGCTGCCACGCGTCGGAATGGTATAGCCACCAAGCGGAATTGGTAATGCCACCAACTCAGAGATATCAGCGAAAGCATTCCGGACGTGATAAAACTTTAATTGTTGACGTTCCAGTTACTAACTAGGCCATTTTTCTGCGAGTCTAAGACCTTTCTTAAACTGTAAAAGCCCGTTGTGGATTGCAGTTCTGAAGTGGAAACGCATTATTTCAGTGGAATTTTTCGCTAGTTGTGAGGATGTAAGCGCACTTTTAAATAGTGCCTCATCGCCCCATTGCAGCGCATACGTTAAGCCCATGTTTACATACGCTGACATTCTGGCATTGTAAATTTCTGCTTCGCAACTAATTCTACAAGCATCTTAAACAGACAGACTCTATTTTATATCCCTAAGCCTAGTTTATAGAGCTGTTACTGTGTTGTTGTGCCTTGGATAATCCCCGCCTAAACTTGGTGGGGTGCCTACCCGAGGTTGTTGCTTCGTGGCACTCCCGTCTCAACGCGTGGCAGTACCAAGACCCAATATATTTGTTCGACTAAGCAGCTCTAGCAATAAATATGTCAGGGAAGAATTTCATATCCGAAGAGATGCCAAAAACGGATTGAGCGTGTATTTCTTACCTCCATTTTCCTACGAGGTCTCACGGGGAACGGAAATCATGATCGGTTATCAACTCACCGTGACTAGTCTAGTCTGATTTAGCTTATCAGGTGGACCCACTCCATTTCTTTAGATAGCTGAATATCACGTAAGGGAATCAGCCGGCATATCGCAAAAAAGCAACTACTGATTCATGTCCTGTCCTATCAGGACTCCATAATGTCATGTCCTACGGCGTAGAATTTTGTGTGATCTGCGCCGACTCGACCCCGTATACGCTTACAACCCCCAAAATCGGATTGAAGGATCGTAACTCGACTTCAGGTTCACATCGGGCCGATCGGGGGTACGGCAGATCGTCAAAAAGCGAAACCTGGGTATGCTTCATGGTCTAAGACACAGATGCCTAGCTGATCCATGCGCCAATTGGGGCTCAGCTCACAATGATGTACAAGCGCTGGTCTGGGCCGACGGAGAAAATTCTTTTTCTTCTGGGTTACACAGCAATTTAGTGAGGCGAGCCTACCAGGTCGCCTAATTAAGGCTCTGGCGTCCCACCAGGTTCGTATAATCAATCTGAAACGAGCAGCGGCTTTTTTGGCTGAGAATCGATTCCTGAACCTCAAGAACGAATCCAAATTAGGCTTGGTGTGCAGGCCGAGGCGTACTTTTCCTTGGCTAATGAAATCGATTGTGTGGTTGGTTTGTCTTACCTTAGATTGACGACGTCAATCTCATTTAATCTACGGCTTTCGCGTCTGCCCGACGCGGGAGGTTTCGTTGCAAAAAGGTGGGGAGCTGATTCACTACGGCTGGATTGGCTACGCCTCCCTTTGCCGAAATACTTATACCCGGCAGTTCGGCCTTCCACTGGTCGCACGATCTTAGAAGCTCTTTCAATGTCAGATCGACCCGTCGCTCTCCGATATGGTCATGACCGCATAGTCATTTCTCGGTCCATCGAACGCGTCGAGGGAGTTCACTGGGGGATGAAGCCCAGAGCTGAATACCGAGCAGCATAATAACCCTACTACAATCAGACCACACTCGTTCAAGGTCTGGTCTTTGGGGCTCAGGCCCGACACAATGTCGTTCGTTTAGCTCTAGCTAGAGAGTATAGATAATAGAAGTTTGGCAAGGTAAGCAGCTTACAGAAGTTATACTTGAAACCCGCAACGTGACATGTAGAGACTAGCTTGAGGAACGCGCATCAGTTGACCGAAATAGTTAAAACATAATTCACTTCGAAATGGAACAACCACTCTCTCCACGCTCGATCGCATCACGTGGCCGTTCGAAAATATCCTACCAATGTCGCGACCCCAAAATGCGACGACAACTTGTCTCGCCTCAATTCGACAGCTTCCCACCATCACTAAAATCACCCAGCGATACCTCGACCCACCCTCCATCGCTGTCTGCATTACTCTCCCCTCGCACTCAAAAGACCACGGTGAGATTCTCTCTCCCACCCGAACCCCATCAACCCCACACTTGGACCGCAAGCAGCCAGGCCGAAGCAGCAGACAGCCAAAGCATCGCAGCAAGCAACAACGCAACCACGCCAAACAACCAGTTCCTAATGCTAACCGAACACCGCAACCCACTACCCGACCAAGCCGCGATGCCAGCCAACGAACCCGGAACATCTATCAACCACCCAACCATACCCCGCAACCTCTCCCCGCCAGTCCCCACCCGCACCCACCCACCACTTCCACGAACACCACCGACCCTCCTCACCCTCCCTGCTGAGCTGAAAAACCAAATCTACCGCGCCGTCCTCGTCGAACCCGTCTCCATCCGCGCCGCGCACATAATGGAATGCCTCTCCCGCCCTCCCGGCCACCGCCTGTACTGCAACCCCTCGAGGCGGGAGGACATGCGCCGTGTGCGCGCCCTCCTCCAAGTCAACAAGCAAACAACCCGCGAAGCCTCCGCCGTGTATTACGGGGAAAACGCGTTTTGCCTCTCCGCGCTGGAACCCGCGCAGATCCTGCGCTGGCTGAGTCTGATCGGGGAGGCGAACCGACGACGGCTCCGCAGGGTGAGGGTCGATTTCGACACCCGGTACTGCGCCGAACTGCAGGAAGCGGGGATCAAGGCGTTCATGGACCGGGTGTTTCGGGATTGGGATGGGGGGGTTAGTTCGTTTCGCGAACCGGCGGTGGAGATGGTGTTGGGGGTGCAGAAGCGGGTTGAGGGGGTAGTGAGGGGGTTTTTGCGGAGTTTATCAGTCGAGATGGGCGGGGTGGTGGAGCTGACGGTTGTGGTTCCGAGGGACGAGAGCCGAATGGGGCTGCCGTGGGAGGCAAGGACCAGGAAGGCGGTTGAGGAGGATGGGCGGTTGGAGGTCAGGCCGTGGGTGAGAAAGGAGTGGTTTTGGGAGGGGCTGGGGAAGTTGAAGGGGGTTAGGAAGTTGAGGGTTGGAGTTGTGGAGTCGTTGGAGGGGGCGGAGGAGGTTAGGAGGAGGGTGGAGGAGGCGGGGATTGGGGTTGAGGAGTTGGAGATTGTTGCGGAGAGGAGGGGGTTCTTTGAGGAGCTTGATTTTGGCCCGAGGTTTTGGACGGGCTTGGGTGTTAAAGCGGATGGGCAGATTCTGAGTATGAAGCTACCGAGCACGACGCCCATCGTCGGCGCGTATGAAAAGTGAATGTCTTGGATGGGAATGTTCTGATGTATCATTCTGACTTCTAGCTAAATCCTCATGTTTGAACATACCCGCCGAGAGAATCAGTGTCTCCCCGTAAACACTCGTAGCTAAATAGAATATCAACCATTTAGCAAACCAAGCACACTTAAGAGACAGCCACATCAGCTTATACAATATCACCTCTCTCCTAGTGGCCCGGCACCCGGCCCTGATATTGCGACCTCACATTCAACCCCGTAAGCTTGAATCCCTTCCTCCTTCCCTCGTAATCCTTCAGCATCCTCTCCGTGACCCCATCACCAGCATCGCTCGTCTCCCTCCCCACATTACTATATCCCACTCTGTGTCATCAAGCGGCTCATCACCACCTAACACCCCCACAAATTCTTCCCACCCCGCCTCTCTCGCCTTCCTCCCCGCTGTCCTTCCCCGCCCATCCCTAGCCCCAACCTCTGCCCCATTGCTCAGTAACACCTGTACACAAGCCTCACGACCCCTACCAGCGGCTAAATGTAGCGCCATGTTCCCGTCTTGGCCCTTAGCGTCTACGCGCGCGAGACCGGTGCTGACGAGTATGTGCAAGGCGGCCGCGTGGCCGCTGGCGGCGACCCAATGGAGGGGAGTGCCACCAGTGGAGTCGGGGACGGAGACATCAGGGTTGGGGGTGTCAAGGGTGTCGTGGACTGGGCTGGCGTTTCCAGCTTTTGCGGCTTCGTGGAGGCCGGTGGACCCGTCGGGGGGGTTCGGGAGAGAGGGCTTGGGGGGCCAGTAGGAAGGCTGGAGGCAGTAGTTGCAGTAGGCGGGATAGGCGGTGTAGGTGTAGTCCGGCTTGTCGGGAGGAAGGTCTGCGGATGGTGGGGTCTCGATCTTGGTTCTGTCCGCGTTGTTTGTGTCTGCGGAAGTGCTTTACTGCCGGGTCTGAAGAGCGATGTTATTATCTGCCGGGTGTATGACGGGCTGCGCTTTATTTTATCCTTGTTTAATCCTCGCGCGGTTGGTGGGTCTTGAGTGCTCGGTATGGTTTAGGGGTAGCTGCCAGCGAATCATTCTCTCATAGTCGGGATCGCGGTGACCCACAGCAAGTCGCCAAGGTGCGGCTGGAAAGAAGCATAGTTCAAGAGCAAGGCGAACGGCTGAGACTAAGGCTCATCACTTCAGTCGTAGTCCGCCGTCTAGAGACACTCGCCTTCTATTTGAGTGTGAACATGTCGGACGGATCGCCAGTCGCACGTCCTGTATCGCCAGTATCGACCATAGACTGGTCGGTTATTCGCGAGTTCAAGGGTCTTCCTATCACCGACCCAAGATTTGGCAATCGGAACACCCTCGGCCTCGTCCTATGGCTTCAGGCAGCGGATGAAGCAACAACTACGAAACGAAATGCAAATCTGTGGCTCGGGAACCAGACTTCTGCAGAGCTGGCGGCCTACGAAGGAGGCGCTTTTGTCACCTCTTACGAACAAGGCGACATCTGGGCCGTTGGCGAAAAGCCTCATATCACAGGCGCCTACCTCGTCTATGGGGACATCCGCGGACGCTACAATGCTATCGGTAGGGCTAAATCCGCTGTTGGTTATCCAGTCTCGGACGAAACGCCTTGTCCAGATGGACGGGGACGCTTCAATCGTTTCCACATGGGTGTCATCTATTGGACCCCCCAGACTGGCGCCTGGGAGGTATACGGTGACATCCTCCAGCATTGGGCGGCACTTGGTGCGGATAAATCGTTGATCGGTTATCCCCTGACAGGCGAGATGGGAATTCCTGGGGGTCGAATGAGCAGCTTTGAGCACGGTCAAATAACCTGGAGAGCCCAGGACCATCATCTAGAGGCCCTGAGCTACAGGGAGAAGATCGTAAACAAATACAATGAAGCCGGAGGCATCTTATCCCCGCTCGGATTACCGGTTGACGCGAACATGCCCGCGGTCCGATCGGGAAACGCTTTTTTGACAGACTTTCGAGGCGGCAGTATCGCCGTACCTCTCGATGCGCCAGCGCCTTCAGCCATGAAGACCAAAATTGTAGAGCTTTGGTGGCGCGGCCTCGAATGCCAAGTTCGGCAAGAGGGAGAGGACGAGCTGGCGGGAGGCGTATCAGTCTTCTGTCTAGCGCGATAACGAGCAAGGCTCAATCGTTCCCATCAGGTACGGAGCCCTGGAAGCTCGGCCCTAAGTGGGCACGAATTATGCCCACTTCTGTTCTGCTTTACGAAGGACCACCTACTAGCTTTCTCTTGACCGTGGGCCTCGTCGAAATAGACGACACGTTCCATTCTACGGCTGACCTAAGCGCCTTGTCGTACGAGAATTTCTTTAACGGGATCCCGGACATTGTTGGAGATTTGGGCGCACCGGCGGGGAGTAGTGTGGCTGATGCTGCTGCCCGAGAGCTCCAGCTGCGGCGGACCAAGTTCGAGGATTGGGTTAGAAGGGAGCACCTTAATTTCTTCCCAAAAAGCAATGACGGCGCAGATGACAGATATCCCCCGGGAATCGGAGATATACCGGAGACTGAGTCAAATCCGGTTCACAGGATTCTTCGCCGAGATGATGATTTGAACGCCATCTCTTATACAGACAGTATTACGGTGACAGCCACTGACGATGGTGGAGATCCTGGAGTCTACGCTTTCTATTTTGAGTGCAACGTTATAGACGTTCAGACGCCGCTTTGAGCTAGAACGAAGATGATGCTGGAAGATTGGACGAACTGGATGCTGGGACAACTAGCTTGTGGTTTTCTGTCGATTGGTTTTGACTGTCTTTCCTAACGCTACGCCTGACTCTCTTTTAAGCAGATTGAGGGTGTGTGGATATAGAAGTGCGACCCGGCTACCGAGCCGCACCCACCAAGCGAGCCAATTTCCCATCTCCCCCTTTAAACCTACCGTACAAAATCAATTCAATACGAAAATCAACTATGCCAGCCTTAACCAATAGAGAACGTATGGCCTGTGCGATGAGCGATGTCCAATCGGAAAGATTCCCGTCCATTGCGGCCAGTGCGCGACATTGGGTCGTCTCCAAGTCTACCCTTGGTCATCGCCTTTAAGGCCGCCCATCGCGCCAAATCAGACAGACCGGCAATCAGGCAGTTACTATAGAGGAAGAGGAGGCCTTGGTTACCTGGATTCATCACTGGTTTGCAAATGGGTTCCCTGTACGCCATGATCTTCTCTATAATATGGCCCAACATGTTATTTTCTCTCGGTCGCAAACCGGTCACAGAGCTTCATCAGCAGATCATCTTCTAGGCCACAATTGGGTCCCACGCTTCCTAAAGCGCCATAGTACACTCAAATCTGTTATTGCTAAGCCTTTGGAACAAACAAGACACAATGCAAACACACCTGCCAACTTTGAACAATGGTTTAATACCTATCGGACAACCATCAATAAACACCATTGCGAGCCGCACAATATCTATAATGTAGATGAAACAGGTTTTCGTATCGGTTCTATAGCTAAAACCTATATTATAATCGATAAGGAGCAAGAATCTACACGATATTTGGGTGAAAGCGCATGTGGTGAAGCTTTGACGGTAATAGAATGTGGATCTGGCGATGGGACCGCTATACCACCATTTATTATTTTTAAAGGCGAATACCTTCAAAGTACCTGAATTTCCAGCTCAGTACCAAAGAACTGTATGGCAGCGACATCACCAAAGGGTTAGACAAGCAATGTCTTAGGCTTAAACTGGTTGAAATGAAATTTTGGCCCGAATACCCAGGCTAAAGCTAAAGGCAAATATAGAGTACTTATTCTCGATGGACATGGGAGCTATCTTACACTTGACTTCATATCATATTTTCAGGACAATCGTATCATCCTTTTTTGCCTTCCTGCGCATATATCCCACATGCTGCAGCCGATGGATCTATCTATATTTGTACCTTTAAAATACTATTCTCGAAGAGAGACAGATAACCGTCTACACTTAGGCGATATTCGTATTCCGAAGGCCGACTTTATGTCTATCTATGGTAAATCACGCCCCAAGGCTATTACAGAAGCCAATATCTGCTCCGGTTTCAAAAAGGCTGGCTTAATTCCATTCAGCCCGGCGCTTGTTATTCGACAACTTCCTGTCTTGCGTGATACTCCACCCAAACTGGCTCTATATACTATCCATCCAACCCCTCATAACTCAAAAACACTCCAACAAGCTATTAGGGAACAGCTGGACCCATCAATACGCTCAGACAATCGAAAATTAATTACAAAAAAATTAACAAAGCAGCCTTCACTGCATTTGCAGATCGGGTCATATTAGCAGCAGACAACGAAGATATGCGGCTCCATAATCAACAGAAGGAGAAGAGGGCCTCTAAGAAGCGAAAGAGAATAGCTGGAAAGGGTGGGGTCACGATTGGCGAAATTGATGCAGAACTTGCTCCGGCGCCCCCCTTCCCTCAAGACGCAGCACCCAGGTCACCTGCGCTCGAAAACGAGCCAAGACTCTATCACCAATGCCCAGTATATCCGGGGACCCCCCCATCTTCCTCGGAGTCTGATTCGGGCAGCGATATCAGCGATTGCATCGCTGTTCAGCCGTTGACCGCGGCTTAGGAGCATTTCGGCTCGTTAGGTGGGGGGGGCTCGGTAGGCGGGTGTTACTTCTAGTTACGCTTTCGATACCGGCACACCCCGAAATGATTCGGACCACCCCCCCGTTTACTACGGGCACACCCCGGGCTCACAGCATAAAGCCACAAGGTACGGTGGGATAGCAAGGGATAATTAAGAATAACTTCAATCTATTTAATCTTGTTATCGCTGAAAATGCCAAAAATGCCATGTTTTTTGCCCCATGCAATTCTTAATGTGATCAATCCAAGCACATACCTCGCAGATTTTGAATGAATTGGACGGAGCAACATTAACAGTCTGACCGGATTTCTAAGGTAGGTATAGTGCGCTCAGCAAAGCACTCCGCTAAACTAGTACAAGCAGCCACTAATGCCCTATCAAAATAACCCTAAAGACAACCAATAGATACCACTTTACGAGGATGGTTCTGAACCAGCAGTTCCATTATCAGTACATCAAAGATATGGCCAGAGCCTTCAAACTTACAAGACGCGAATATAGGCGCTGGCATGGAGAGCGTGTTGTAGCCAAGCATTGTGTGGACTGGGGTGTGCCGGTATCGGACCGGGGATGTCTCCGAATTATTTTGGGGTGTGCTAGTATCAAGAACTTATATTTAGCGGGGTTTTTGGTGTGGTTACCAGATCTGAGCGGCCACCGGCCGCAAAATCCACCCCAACAACGCTACAATCTCTCCCACTGCTCATGTTTATTCTACTGTATACTTCAACTTAACTTTCGCATTCGTAATATCTGAGCTGCTAAACACTCGGTGGCTCAAGCGCAATGTACTTGAGCATGTTCTGTAGGGAGTAAAGACGTTCAAATCTGAGCTACAACAGTGAAGGGAGCCTAAGCCGGTCATCTGGATTGACAGGCGCCCGGCTAATCCTTCGCCGTAGCTACCAATACAGCTAGAAACAGCACTTGTGAACACAGTCTCTCATAGCGATTTAGATCTCGACAAACTTGGGCAAGTCTTCTAAGACGGCGCTAAAAATACAGGTAGGCAAAATATCTTTTAATCGACTCTTTTCTTACTTATACCCCTTAGCTTTGCCGTGCCGACAGTCCATTCGCGAAGTACCTACACGTACCATGTCGTCATTGGCAGGTACAGCATCCCGAATGAGCTGTACCCAATCTGCAAAGTGCAGTTATTAGGCTACCCCACAAGTTTGGAATGAATTGCGCCTGAAAATCTGCTCCAGTACCCTGTAGCAACTGCCATTTCTCCCGACTGCATAACAGTTTGCAGCATCCAGTCGCCCTCAATTATGTGCCATGTGATATGTGTAGTTTCCTCAAGCATTCTGCTCTGAATATGATATGAATCTAAATTCTTCTGCGATAACTAGACTCGAATACTAGTTTCATATAAAAGGGGGGCTGGCTGTGAAGGTTGTGGATGAAGGAGGACGTGGGTGGGCGATCAGGAGTCTAAGTGCGGCGCCGTTTATGCCCCGTTATTCGTGGTGTTGACGTCAGCGCCCTTCTCGAGAAGCAGTTGCACAACTACCTTGTGCCCCTTCTTGGAGGCCCGGTGCAATGCCGTTGATCCCTTGTCATCCGTCGCGTTAACGTTGACGCCATTCTCGAGCAGTAGCCTCACAACAGCCTCATGCCCACCTTCTGCCGCCAATGATAGCGGCGTCCACCCATTATTGTCCTTGGAGTCAGCCTCGACGTCATCCCGCTCTAATAGAAGCCTCACAATGGCCTCATGCCCACCACCTGCCGCCCATGACAGCGGTGCCACCCGTTGTTGTCCTTGGAGTCGGCATCAACTTCATTTCGCTCTAACAGGAGCCCCACAATGGCCTCATGCCCACCAACTGCTGCTGCCGATAGCGGCGTCCACCCGTTGTTATTCTCGGGGTCGGCCTTGACTTTATTTCGCTCTAACAGAAGCCTCACAACAGCCTCATGCCCACCTTCTGCCGCCAGCGATAGCGGTGTCCACCCTTCCTTGTCTTTGCAATCGGCGCCGGCGACGCTACTCTCTACTTTACCGAGAATAGCCTTGACAGTACTTATCAAGCCACGCCTTGAAGCTGCTTGCAACAGCGTTGTTCCCGGACTCCACCGCAGCCCATATTTATAGATCAAGCGGTATATTATCACCCAGTCCTCCATAATATGATTTGAAGGCCAGCGCAAGTAATCTTAAAGGTCTTCTTGCGGAATTTGTTTGCCTCCGCCATCTCAGCATGTAGCAGCCACGATTCCGTAGCATACTGTAAGAATGGGAACCTGGAGTCCAGGTAATCCTCATCTTCAGACAACTCCCCGCCTTCCTGCGACTCCTCGTGTATGCCTCACCATTGGTGAATCCCTCTCATCGCTATGTGTCTAATAGGGTACTGATATTTCGACAGGTCGAATCTTTAGTTCGACAGGGTAAAAACGTTAAATCGACAGGCCCGTGATATAGCGCCTGGGCGATGAAAAATTTTCGCGACTAGCTGTCGCCCCCCCCTCTTCTCTTTTTCCTGTGTAACTACAAACATAAATTTACTATCTACACTACAAATCTCACAACTATGAGTCTCCTTCCGCCGCCTGAGCATGTCCCATACCACAGCCATAAAGCATTGCTCACTGGACTTCAAAACCATGCAAGGTCCAATGGCTATACTGTATCTATCTGCCGCTCCAATCCAAAGGACTGCATAATCTATTTTAAATGTAATAGAGACGGCGTCTATGCCCCCTGCCATGGTCTTACAGATGCTACATGTTTAAGGGACACAGGCACTAGGCTTATTGACTGCCCTTGGTCCGTCTGTGTCAACAAAAAGGACAAGATCTGGAAAGTTACTGTTCGCAGTGGAACACACAACCACAAAGGTACAACCAGTACATTCAGCTACCCTATTCAGTGCCAGATGCTCCCTGAAGTCTGAACCAATTAAAGGCTCTCTCTAGTGCTGGTACAAAGCTGAGAGAGATTCTTTCTGCTATTCGGCAAGCTACAAACTATGTTCTACTTGACTGGAACTTATATAATGCTTAAACAAAACTTCGCCTTATGAACCTAGTTAGATAGAGCCCTATAGAGACACTTATAACCACTTTAGAAGGGGGGGAATTTCGTTTTAACTATCGTACTAATACTATTGGCTGTATTACCCATCTTTTTTTGGCACATCTGAAGAGTGTAGAGCTATTGCACAAGTATCCTGATATTTTTCCCCTTAACTGCACTTACTATACTAATAAGTTTAAAATGCCTTTTTTAAATATTATTAGCACTATATATTTAAACAGTAATTTCAATGTGGCTTTTTGTTTCCTTGTTAAAGGAGAAAAGAGAGATTATATTTGAGCTATGAAGCAGCTTAAGGAGCTGTTTCTTCTAAGTATGTATATTCGAGCATTTGTGACTAACAGGGAAATTGTTGTTATCAATACTTGCCACAATGTTTTTCTGGCTATAGTAAGACTTCTTTACTCATGGCATGTTGAGAAAAATATTCTCATACATACATCCGAAGACTTTGAAGAGGGAGAGAAAAGGAATATGTTTATGAAGGGGTAGACAGAAGTTACGTATGTACCATTAGAACAGATATTCAAAGACCGTTGAAACTTCTTTCAGGACTAATACGATCAATCCCTGGCCTGATTCAATATATCAAAAACACTTGGATCACCTTCCAGAAGTGGTTAATCATTCAAGTTTACACAGATCAGGTATTACATCTAAGTAATCAGGTTATATCTTGTGTAGAAGGAGCACATAGTACTGTAAAGTCTTATTTGCAAGTCTCTACTGGGAACTTAAAAATGGTTTATGACAACATCAGCCTCCTTTTAGCAAACCAGCATATCAAATACAAAGCTAGTATAGCTACCAACCAAGTCCAGCTTCCACATACAGCCACTCATTCCCTTTTTATACAGCTGCTTGAATGGGTGTCCCACTATGCTTTGAGCAAAATATGGAAGCAAAAGCATCTTCTTTCTAGTTCAGAACCATTAGCTCCATGTATCGGTGCTTTTCAGAGCTCCATGGACATGCCTTACACCCACCAGATCCAAGCTTTATTGAGAGAGAACCATTCTCTTACTTTGGAGGATATATATGGACATTGGCACTTCTTACCTCGTACACTGAAAGTGGCTCAGCCATTTGTTCTGGAGCCGGCTATTACAGAAACCAGGGGTCGGCCAGCAGCAGCGGCAAAAGAAAAATGTCGTCCTGGCTTAAATCGAGCAGCTTGAGCTCGACAAATTACCTCAACGCTTCGACAACCATCAGCGTTTGAACGCATTGACTGACCAGCAGCCTCACGACGCAGAACCCGGAACCAGCACAGGGAGATGGCAGATGCGTAGGGTTTCTTATTTTCATTCTCTACTATATGTTCTTTGCTTTAAATCTAAATAAAAACACCAAAAATAAAAGCCCTTCGGAGTAGACGCAAACGCCCTGTCGATCTAAAGTTTTTACCCTGTCGAAATATCAGTACCCGTCTAATACAGGACCTCGACAGTCGGGCATGTGCACGGCCAATAGACGAATCTTCTGACCTTCCCAGGTTATCCAGCATCCGTAATCCTTCCTTGATAAGGTAGTCATTGACTGACTAGTGAATAAATTGTGCGATTGGTTTATCTTGATGTATCTTGACCTCGGCGAGGCCTCCAGAAAGGGACCTGAGTCTTATCTCCATTTTCTTATCGTTCTCTACGAAATCCGGTGAAAGCTGACATTGCTGGAGCGAGCGATAGGGAGGATCGCTCGAATCGACGATCACCGCAAAGCGCAGTTCCGTTAACGACAGAGGTCTGCGCGCAAAGCATATCCATTACATGAGTATCAGTGACTGGGTTTGCTTATTCTTGTCGCTTTTGAGACTCTGAAGTGCTTGTCTTGGATGTACTTTTCTATGTCGTCATGATTTTCACGCTCAACGCATATTTCAAACCCATCTTCTATGGACACAATCGGGTAATGCCGACAAGAGAAGCACATGCTAAGGCCCCTTCTAGTAGATGAAGACTTTGAATGTAGGCTCCGAATGGCGGATTCTTCCAGAACTTTGGGAAGAGAGGCCGCAAGGAGGTCTCGAAGTTCCTTCGGATGCCAGTTCCACTTGTCCCCTAGCACTCCTATTTTCACACATTTTCTCTCGAAGGTTCGAACAACGTCGGACAGCGAACCAGGAAACCGTTCCAGAAGCTGATATAGAAGCGACCGAAATAGTCCTAGGGGAGTTCTTTAAATATCCGTGCCGCGCCCATGGAGGAGGAATGAAAGAGTTGCAAGCCGGTCCGAAGGCGGGTGGTCGAGTCGTTCGAGAGACTGAAACCCATATTTCAACAATGTTGACTTGCCAGCACCTGGTTTACCTTTAATCCAGAGTAAGCCTCGTTTCTGGGAAAGCCAATCCAGGTATGTCTGGTGTCCAAGAAGCCAGGTACACGTTCCTTCAGCAGCAGGTTCGATATCGTTGCCGCGGTTATTCATTTCCGGGAAGGAAAAAGATTGTAGGCAACCTAGAACTTTTAGTTTGTGTGTATTTTCAGAAAATTGTGGTTGGGTATATAACCTTGTTCTTGTGTCAATTCTCTTGGCTCCCTAACTAAAATCAACATTTAGATACAGCGCCGATTTTTCTGAGCTGTTTATACATGTTCTAACCTGACTGAGTTTCAAGTGGAACAAGCCATCTGTTTAATGTATCTCGTATCCGCGTTTAGCCCGCGTCATCTGAATTATTGAACTTCGTCATGGCCTTAACAAATTAGCCTTTACATTTTCCAAGAAAATTTTCATAATACGTGCCATGTAGTTTGAGTGAATAGGCATTTGTGGGCATCCACTTATCTGTGCTGAGTCTTTTGTGACAACCTTAAATGAATTAGCAAGAGTTATTCGAGCTTAGAGAGCTCTTGGAACAGGGTGGGGTAGTCACGGAAGCATACAAGACCCACGCCCGGAGTTCCAACTCTTCGTAGAAGCAAGTGATGTTGAAATTGTTGCCTTTCCTTCTTAGCCACGTGGCAAAATTGTCATCAATATCAGCCAGCATCTCAGAATTCCTCTTTAATACCCCAAGAATATCCTTATTCACTCGCTTGCCATTGGTCTTCAAGATGCTGGCAACGATCTCGGCTAACGGCGCAAGTCTAGCCCCACGATGCGGTGTGCCTAGGAATGCAATAGCAATAGCGCAACTGTCTGCTTGTTTTAAATGAGGCTCAAAGCTGCTCTCAGACATGCAGAGGGCTTTCTTGGTCACAAGCCCACCGAGGCTATGCACTACGAAAACCATCTTCCGCTAGGTTTGAGGGTGGTTAGCTGGTTGGTAAGGTCCACTTATACCAGGAGTTTCTTACAGACTCAGCCCCAACCCCTCGATCCGCAAGTTCTCCAAGTAGTGTTGATGCATGGTCACGAATGCTACTCTGCGAGACAGGGCCGAAGAACGTTGCAACATCTGCATCGACCCAAACGACATGACTCGCGCATTGGAGACACTCTGTTTCAGGAGATGAAAAGGCCAGTATATCCCCGAATCCGCCTCCAGCCACGTATTGTACGAATTCCCCGTCAGGCCATGGACAAAGACGATATCAGCCAGCATGTTAGAAGTATCCTCTGGTGTATATAGGATCCTCAATCCTAAGGTGTCACCGCTGGGGAACAACTCTTCAAAAGTTTTGTGATGAGTTGGTTCCGCTGCCGCGCCTGACGAGCCGTGCGTGACCCCTTCATTCTCACATTCTTCCGCCTAAGGCAGAGCTACTCGATTTATCGCGACCTCTGGCGTAGGGCGGGTTATAACTGTTTCAGCACTTACGAGCGGCCTTTCTGTTCGCTGTGCACTGTGGGCAAGAACTTGGGTGAGGCTGCCCGTCGAAGCAACGGTGCTTCTAGTTCCGGTAATTGAAGATTCTTGCTTCAAGGGTTTCTTCCTAAAGATTCTCTTCTTCCAGTTCGGCTTTTGGCGGCATTTCTGTTTCTGGTAGATGGCTTTAAGGGCTGAGACGTACTTCAGTGCAGTTTGAATGAGGTCCGGCGATCTGCCCCGCATTTCTAATCTCTCAGCCTCGCTAGCAGGCCTCTCTTCGCCCGCTGTCTTATTGGCCCGATATACTTCCCGCGCGCCCAGCCTTTCCATGGCGATCGTGCTTGCTTTGTAAACCAAAATTGTAGGAAATATGTATCTAACCGAGGCACAGCCGGTCCAAAAAATTTAATGGGGCAAGCGGTATTGTGAGAGAGTGTTTTTAGGCTATTGTTCTGTTGGCGTAGTGGGAAAGTCACGCGCTTGGATGACTAATCGAATTTCAAGCGCCAAGCACGGGACTCAAGGGCTCCAGCTGCAAACCGGATCCATTGACCATTTTTGCGGGTAGACTAATCAACTTTGGAGATGTCTGCAGCCAATGTAATGGCTAGGGAGATTTAGTGTAGGCACTAAAGCCGATATCTATACCTCCATCTTTACTTCGTTCGCTCCCCCTTGATAATCGCCCTCCTTAGTTATTAGGGGAGTCCTCCTGTTGGATGCGTCATGATTATGTACTATATTGCGTGATGATAATTGCTATCCGAGCCGCGAGGCTCGAGGCTCGAGGCTCGAGCAACTACGAGGGTCCGAGCATGTCAATGTCTCTCCAGTATATAAGACCTCTAGCACACCGAGTAGATAGACACACAATCCAGTTCATTCTCACCTAGATATACACATTGTCTTACACCTCCGTAGTGACCCACCTGCCTTCTCTTCTACCGCTCTAATACTCCGTAGCAGTTTTGTCACGATATTTTGCTCTCGTGCCGCCCCTAGGGTCACAGCTAGCCAAAGTTCTCCTGCCCAGTCAACCAATCCTGCTAGGTATAGATTCGGCTCATACTCGTGCGCATTCGTTCCCCTCAAACTGTAACCTAGTGCCGAACTTGGTTTACTTTGTGGATAAGCTATTAGAAGAAGATCCCGTTCGAAGCGCTAATGTCTCATACCGCTCTTAGCCCACGCTCTGATCGATATTGTCGTCGTTAGCGGAGGTGGTGGAACTGGAGCTTCTGAATATCTTGCACCGCCTTTTTATCCATATTTCTTTCGACTGAACATCGAGAACGCCACAGACGCCGAAGAATCCACACTTCTTCGTCGCCTGAGCTGCGGCTTCAACAAGTTTCTCAAACTCTCAGGCAGCGTTTTTATTTTCTCCTTCTTAATGTCGACAGTCGCTCCGTTGTCCACTAAGAGTTTCACAAGTTCAAACTGATACATGTTTGTGTCATTGACGGCGATTAGGAGCGGCGTTTGCTTCTTCTCGTTTATACAATTGACTTCTGCTCCATTGCTGAGGAGGACCCTAGCTGACGGTTCGTGCCTTTTAGTAACGGCCTGGTGGAGAGGCGCATTTAAGGTCTCCGTACAGCCGATGTTAGGGTCTGCGCCCTTAGTGAGGAGGATTTCTAAGATGCAGCAATGCCCGGTTTGGACGCTGTAGTGCACGGCATGGTGAAGCGCTGTCTCACCCTTGTGATCCTGGGCATCCAGGCCGGGTCTGCTCCCGGGCTTACGCTCGCATAGGGCGAGGACGATGTCGGCCTGACCCTTCCGGATAGCAAGGAACAGAGGCGCGAATCCTTCATTGTCTGGTTCGCCGACTCCAGCACCTTGGTCCAGGAGAAGATTGACCATGCCCAGACTACCTCTGCGAATGGCGTGATGCAGGGCCGTGTCTCCATTGCAGCGAGCATCGATTTGGGCGCCCCGCTGGAGGAGCATAATAACCATATCGTTGTCTCCCCTGAGCACCGCATGAAGCAGTGGAGTTTTATCCCCGAGATCTCTGGCCTCTATGCTCGCACCACGTTGGATGAAATTATCGATTTTTCTTTGATCCCTTCTATTAACAGCGTCGATAAGGTGTGTTATCCCTTCAGGGCACATCTGCAGATCGATATTCCATTCGAGGGGCTCTGTAGGTGCCAGAGTCTGAGTTGAGTCCACGGACGATCTGCGTCGGTATTGCTCTAGATAGAGGCGGTGATAGACTTCTGCTTCAACGGAGTGTCTCTGGCGTTTCACTACCTCAACCAAGCAAGCGAAAGACCGCGAAAACAATTCGGAGTTTTCGAGCAATTCGAGCGACAGCTTAACGCACCTCTTCGCCCATATCTCAGCGAGATCCAGAAACTTTTGATCCCGTTCTTCGCAGTAATCCCGGAGGTGTAATTGCGCTAGACTGTGACAATGTTCGGCGAGTTCAAGTGTATCCATTGGATCCGATAGTGATTCTGATGCAGACAAGTGGTCTAAAAGAATGCGTTTTGCCTCATCGCGCCTGCCTTGCACCGCGAGCACATCTGACAGCTTCCGCTGTATTTTCTCGCGAGTAATTGGGGGAGGAGCTTGGGGGTTGTACGCACGAGTCCACTCTTCGGCATACGTGAGCAATCTGCGTTGGTGATATTCAGCCCAACCTAGGCGTTCCCTGTCGTCTGGAACAACTGGGATGTTCTCCATGTAATATTTAATAAGCGCTTCCAACATTTCGCGTGGGGTGGTGTCGTCAAATTTAACACCCAAATCTCGGACACTACTTCCACCACACACGTCTTCTTCATCTACCCCATCATCGGCGCTGTCTGTGTCCTCACCATCGTCTTCTCCTGGAACAGTCTCAACGCAACTAAGTGACTCAATTACCGGCTCAGTCGTGGGTACCCCCTCCAGAACGTTCCTGGTGGCCTGAGCAACCAAGATGCAATTGCCGATTCTCCTTGCGCCAACATCCAGAGCGTCACGGTCTAGCTGCGGGACTGTACTCAGTGCGCGATCTATTTCGACTATCGCCGCTCGCCTCTCGTTCTGCACCGGCATTCGCTCCAATCTAAGAAACATTAGCCAAGGCTCTAGCGCTTTCTGTATGCACCACGCTCACCCGTTAAGGCACACAAACGCCATCACCAACTCCATGTTATGGCGCGAAATCTCGCTCAGAAAGCTCTTCAGTATGGGTTCGATTCGGTCGTATTTCAGCTGCCACAGAGTCTTTCCGATCCAAGTCTTTCGCCCCCCCTCAGGCCCTATATCCAGCTTGCGTGCCTCTCGCCTATATTGTCGCAGAATCCAACACCAGCTCCTGAACGTGTTATTGACGTTCGCCCACACACACTTCTCCGCCTCGATTAAGGTCTCCCCGTTCTCCAGCAGCTCCTTCCTCCTCTTCAGCACTTCATGGACGGCAAGGAGGTTGTTGTGCAGACTCTCGACCCTTCGGGCCAAGTTCTCCGCTGTTCTATCTGCATTTTTCGCCTTGGTGACAAAAGTGGATAGAGTTTCGTAGAGTTTAAGCCCAAAATCGACCGCTGTTAGGGCTCCTATAACTCCGTCGAATACTCCGATCATACTTCTTGTCAGGTTTCATAGACCAGGCCGGAAGATGGACGTAAAGGGTTCCGAAAAGTGTGTGTAGTTAGGAGACACGGATCGGCCGAGAGGTCGCGATAAGACTTGCAGTCTTGATGCAAAAGAGGCGAGCAAATCATGCTAACGATCGGATCGAAATGTGTGGGACCCAGTTATTAAGGTAGTGTGCATGCCCAGCAAACGGACTGACAAGGGGGCTCAGGTTAGACATGGTGGGAACCTGGCCATCTGCCTAGTTGAGGCTGCTGGAACTGCTGACGCGGCGCGACGATCGCCTGCCTTGCCCAGTTGGCCGGGGAATGGTCGCCGCTCTTACGCACATGGCATATGATACGCATGCGCTGTTTCTGCCCGGAGAAAATTGACACATCACCTCAAATACGAGGCGAGCGGGGCTAGGCCCGTGTCTTGGCTGGGCCAGTTCGAGACCCTGGGCACAGCTTATCGATCCCTCAGGCTTTTCTTTTCCTCGAAAACTTGCTGCGGGTATGTACTCTGTAATTACAGGGCTAAGCAGATGAGGCTGGTGGTTTCGTAGTGGGCGGAAAAGTACCTAATTCGCTGCCGCACCATCCAAGGGCTTTCGCACGGTCTTTCGGCTCGGCCCACAGGCCACCTAAGTCCAGATTGACACAATGACGCAAGATACTATATCGCCAATACATCAAAGTTTAGAAGGAACCACTTCAACATGGCATTTCGGCCTCCATTGTTCGGAAATGTTTGCCGTTGGGACTAGTGGCGTTATTGATTTGCAAGTGCGTATATAGCAAGTGAGGCAGCAAGGAGCTTCCGCAATTGCGAAGTGCTCAAGGGCAGTTAAACACTCGCTTTTTTGCCGTGCCAAGATGGTCACCAAGTCCCACAGGTGATAGCAACGGTACGTCTTGATTGCTGCCATTAAAGTGGAACACAATGTTCAGAAAATTTGTCCTTAAATTGGCCTAGCTACGCTCCAGTTTACATAGTGAATATCTAAGCATGATTGCACGGGCCATATATGTCGGTGCAAAGATGTGAAAAGCGAGGCATAGCTAGGAGAGCCGGAAGGCTCGCACTCTCGCCACAGGTTTCGATACATAATGCCGCGGGGAATCACTAGTGCCACACGAAAATTGCTCTCGTAAGTAGCGCAGCGAGACGATAAGGCAACTGACTCCAAACTCTTTAAGGGGTTAGACAGGCCATTTTTAAAGTGCTCCGTAAATTCAATTTTATATCCTGTCATCACTCGCCTAATTTCAGTTCTTTATCTCAGGCATTGCTCGCTTAGCTTAGCGGTCGCTTCAGCTGGCAGTAACTGACACACCGCAAACCCCAGGTGACAAACAGGCCAATTCACTACCGAAAGGCGTGCACAGTTCACAATAGTGATACAACACGCTTATGAGATAAACACCTATGCATAATATAACAGGCAGCAAATAATCCAGCATTCGAACGACCAAATCTAAATACTTCTGAAAACTTACTACTCCCCTCGCTAAGTTCAGGCGATATTTCCATGCGGCAATAGCACGAGCCAGCCAAAAAGGGGGTATGTCAAAGACCACCACGTCTCGGAGCGAAGCTTACATTGATTACTACTACAGTAGTTACTGGTTTAATATACATACATTAATCCACCTTATTACTCTACCATCCCTACTTCGTAATTAGTTCCGCTTAATACATAGTTGTGATGCGGCCGCGTTCCCAGCCAGACACCTCTATTAAGTTGCCAAACAGGCACTGTTTAGAAATTCTGTCAAGCACATCTCAAGCCTGTTGAATCGGCGAAAGTTTTTAGTGCGTTTCCCATCAGGGGAATTTATTGATGCGGGTGCGTTCTAGCCCACTCTTCGAGTGGGATAGGTGGTTCGCCCAGTGTATTCCTTCTGCCAAAGAACCGCTTCATGGTCTCCAATCGATACCTAATGTGCGTTCCAGTGTGAATTTCGACTATATTCTCATCAGCCTTTAACGCCCAACTACACGCTCGAATCTCCTGGATGCCTCGGGTAGAACCAACATTTTTTATTGATTACCTCCAGTCCCTCAAGTGCAGTTTCAGGGATCAAAAAGAAGACTCCAGCCCACGCTATTAGGTTGAAACCGGCGAAGAGACCGAGCAAGCCAGTGTGGGTGAGTGCATGAGATAGAATCGGCACGATGAGAGCTAAGATTCCCGCTCCTAACAAGTTCCAGAACACCTACGGTGGTTATAACGTGAGTCACGCGTTGAGGGTTGTTGAGGGGGTTTGTCACTCACCGCAAAACTCATGCCCACCTCGCGATTCACAGTGGGGAAAATTTCACTGGAAAGAGTGAAGGCGACTGGGCCTTCGCCGACGGAATATGCCTGGATAAAATTGAACATCAGAGACCGCGTTCGGCGCGGGTTTCGTGGTAGGCGGGACTTACTAGCGTAAAGACGAGGACAAGTGTGATAATAAGTCCTTGTCTAGCGTCTTCACTCTTGACGTGGAAGCACGCTCCGGCGGCAAGCAACGTCCAGAACATGTTAGGGAAGGAGATGTTTAGGAGGAAGCGCCGGCCCTACTCTAAAGTTAGTATTTGGCCTTGTATCTTCGCATGTAAATGGTTCAACACATACTTTGCTATCGATGTTACGCCAAGCATAGTAAGTAAACAGGAAATTCGCCAGGCCAAAGCCTAAGCTCATCCCTAGGGCCTTTTTCTGTGCATTGGGATCACTGGAGTGGCTCTTGGTGGGACTTGCCCCACCAGCATTGATCACATCATTGAAAATTGTGGAAGACAGAAAGGCGAGAATGTTCACCTGCCATTCGTTAGTCTCAGATCGCTGCGGAATGAAACAACTGAATGCCAGCACGGGGCATACTCCACAGGCTTGCTGAGCCACCATGATCACGAACGCAGAAACCGCTGCCCTGCGGATCCGTGGAACTCTATACAATTGCCGAATGCGCGTCCCGAAACTTGTTGACGTAAAATCTTTCTGATATGTACCAGCAGCAGCATCGTCATTGGGGTCCGGTTGCGAACCTCGGTTATCAATCCGCCTGATGTATCTCGTCTCATTTTGGAGCTGGACCTGCGTGAAATAGAAATCCCGACAGGCAAGAAGTGGCGTGGGAGCCCCGTGCAGGCAAATCCAAGCCTTTAGGGCTTCTTGGTATTTGCCTTTCTTCAACAACCATCGTGGGGACTCGGTACAGAAGGGAATGAGAAGCAGCATAAGGATAGCCGGGACGAAGGCAGCTGCGATCATTCTCCTCCAGCTGTTAAATAGGATCAGATTCGCTGCATCTCCAACAAAGATGCCAAAAGCGTCGAAAATCTGCCAAGATATTACCAAGCTTCCTCTAATGTCTCGAGGTGCGATCTCGGCCAGGAGAATTGGGACGACTGAGGCCTTCGCTCCCATACCCACTCCCAGAAGTACCTGAATTCACGTACAATAAGCTTATACCTAATAGCATAAAACAAGAAGATAAACCACCTACTCTGCACGCTAGTAAAGTTTTCCAGCTGCGGACATATGCAGCTCCGATGACTGTTGAAAAGCTGAACAACCCCGCTATAAAAATAGCACCTTTCCTTCCGTAGAAGTGCTCATTGAGAGGGTCTGTCATCCAGCTACCGGCAAAAGCAGCCGAAAGGTAAGTCGACGCATTTACGATGCCAAAGATCCAGACATCGTGTGGGTTCGTTTGAGGGTTTTCCAGATCTACTTCCAGACCAAACTCCTTAGGCCATCCAAGGTTCGCCCCATTAATACTAGACTGATTCCACCCCCTCGAGGAGCGTCAGCGCAAGCCCAGTGAACACTTGATAACAGCTATTGGGCGGGGGGGGATAGAATCCCTCTTACTGAGTGACGGCGGCCAAGCAACATGTCACCAATACTATGTGGAAGTCTCTCGGCAATCGTTTGATTTTCTCCCAACGAGTCCCGGTACATTCTCCCTCTAAAGCATTTCTTTCGATGCGAGTTAAGCCCTCAATGTCGTCTATATCGTTAGGACCCCAGGCAGCCAACACAGCCCGAGCGAACGTCCCCTCGTCCACGATATCCTCTAAATGTTTTTCCTCGTGGAATTTTTTGGCGTCTTTTATGACTTGGTGTCTCTCCCTATTCCGGAGGGGGTTATCGATCCTAGACACGGTGTTGGCCAATGCGCGCAGGATGTTTAACAGCTAACGAGATGAGTATGAAACAGGAGGGCTTACCATATCGGCCTAGGAGGTACTGGGGTTTCTTGTAGCCCCATCACACCCTAAAACCGCCAACACCGTCAGTGTTCGGTTATAGATAACCAAAGTCCTGTATTTTATGCAAGCTGAAACTTACGTTCTGGTTGGCCGCGGCCGCATTGGGATTGGACGAACCCATAACGCTCAACGTTCACATAACCTAATGCGCCTGATGTTAAACAACGGTACTGTATAGGAACCGAGGATAACCTCCAATTCAAGTAGGTCGATGTCTTGTTCATATGGGTGCAAAGGAAAAATCAGCCAGCCTTCTTCCTAGGGATGTGCAGCAAATAAACCCCAATCCCCGGAGAGTCGAAGCAGCCTCCTACAGCGCCGCATCAAAGCTAGACTGCCACATGCCCCACAATTATTTCCAGTGCGGCGGCTTGGTTTCCAATTAATTTCTTGGCGCTGCGCTTCCTACAAGGACGGGTAAAATGGGGCAAACGACAGCGCAAAACGAGCCCGTGTTCGATAAAAAGAAAAAATGGCCAACACCATGCGACACAATTATCATTTCAAATTACGCTTTGCCGTGTGTCACATTCTCATCCAGCTGCAGCAAAACGCGAGGGCTCCTCCCGAATAGGCTAGACCCATCAAAGACGAGGCTCCAAGTCGTATTACTCCAACCGCCGGGAAAAGTAAGCGAATCCGGAAAAAAAAAGAAAAGGCAAAGGCCGAAGCGAAGAACTCCCTACCAATGCCCCTCGCAGCGACTGGAGAGCGCAGGGTTAGAAATGGCGAGGCGTGATGCACTGCCTCCGCTCTTCTGCATGATTTGGGATGCAAAAGCAGCGATGACGGGTTTGCGGCTTTTCCCGACCCTGTTCACGAATCAGTCTGCCCCGATCGCGTTCGCCCACCGCAGCAACAGGTTGGACAGACCATAAACGAGAATTTTTACCAAGGCGCTGGAGAGGCTGGAGAGGGTCTACCCTAGAAACCGTCTGATGTCAGAAATGCTCCTAATGGGCCGGCTCCGGTCTCCCATGTCCCCTCCCAGGCCCGAGAGACTGGGTGCCGGCAAGAAAGTGCCTGTGGATCGGGTAGCCTCCTTGGTTCGTGCTCGCTTAGTTGGGAGTCGAAATGTCGCTAAATCTTGCTACTCCGAACCCGAAAGAGCCTTTACGGAGCCCGTGCAAGACTCCAGAATGGTTCTTGCGCTGCCAGATCTTGTGCTGCTGTGTTTCTGCTCTTAAGTGTTATTCTCCCATTAATTACTGGGATACCTAGGAGCTTAAAATGAACTCGCAGTGCATAACTCCCTTGTCCCATGGTGCTGACACCTCCGACCGTGGGATTGCGACTCCAGTTAGGCTGTTTTATGTTGCAGGGTACCTAACTATGATGTGTCTAATGGTCGCTAAATCTTAGCGAGAACCCGCAATTCGACACTAAAATTGACGTGAAATATTATCTTAGGGTTAATTACTAAAACACCATGAGTGCTGATCTTATTTGCCGGAGTACTAGGGAAAGTTTGCTAATCTACCACGATTTCTTGCCTGACGCCATATGACATATTTCTCAGTCTCCACTCTATTTGCTGAATTTCTTTGAAGGCGAAATACTCGCATTATATTGCTCGTCATTTAAATAACTTGAAGTTATTCCCATGCAATTGCGACAAACAATCGCTCCGGCAGTGGTAGAACATACAGCTGGGGGCGGAAAGTTTGTCCACCTTTCGCTTAAGTTGTAAGGTGATGGATTCTCGCTTGAGGCTAGGTATTAGGCGGAAGTGTACCTAACCTAGCGTGCGGAAGCTTCTAGCGAGGAGCACCTCAGCATACCCGTAAAACGCTCTCCAACTGAGCGCATTGCACCTGCTAAAGTGTGGTGAAATCGTGCAGGAAAGTATTGGAGGTCTTTCCTTACATGCTGGGGTCCCGCTATGAAACTTCCCTGACGCTTGTCGCTTGACTGTTGGTTACAGGTCGATTGAACGCAGTCATTAGAATCGTGGTGGATTAGTAAACTTTTTGTGGTACGCCAGTAAATAAGACCAGAACTCGTGGTATTTCAGTGATTAACCTACTATCTTACTGTAGCTGCAAAGTGTACTTAATGTGGTGGTAGAAATTATGGTAGTTCGGTACATGTCTTGAGGTATTAGAGTAGTAAAGATTGGAGCTAGGCGAATTTCAGTAATTAACCGTTGCCTCTCGTTGGTGGCTGGACTGGTTTGTTAGCCAAGAAATAGTTCACTTAGATAACACGTTTATTGGTGGGTGGATTGGGCTACTGACTAAAGCACGAATGAGCCGGACACGGTAGACTAGCTCCGAACCCAAGCATAATAGGCGATAACCAGCAACTATAATGGATTGAGATTAATTTAAAAATACTAGTAACAGTAGAGCTAAAGGTAGAATAATTGTAAGACATTTTCACAATCGCAATGGAATCGTAGCCACGTAGACAAAATTCAACAAGGGTATCACTATTGCGACAGGTCAAAACGTTATTACGACGAGTTCGCTAGTTAAGCGAAGCCTGTAGGTTACTTGAGAGATAGTGAAGTCAGTGCTGCAGCGTAAACATGATGCCACTAAGCGGGAAACATTTACAAATACTAGCTATTGTGCCCCAACCACCGTTTAAATCATCCTTGACAAATTGCGCAACAAATTGCCCTCCAATGTTGAAGACTTTTTTTGAATCGCTCTTATGCATGTTTGGTGAGATTGCTCGCTAAATTTAGCGATGCCTCAGGGCGCAGCCACGCCGAGAGCGTCCAGCGTTTCGGGGTCTCGGCTCGCTAAAATTGTCGATCGCAACCCATTAAACCATGAATACAATGCTGTGTCTTCTACCCTTCTACTCAGTCTCAATTAGCGTAAAATAAGATGCAAATAGACCATACTAATTTGCAAGAGTTTTTCATTAATAGAAGACTAGCAGGGCGCGTTTTGCAAGGTGTCGGATGCTTAATCGTCGCTAGCAGACATTCGCTTAACTGAACACCTGTTGCAATAACGTTTTGACCTGTCGCAACAGTGATACCCTCCAACAAACAGAGAGATTTAATGTGTTTAGCACACTCCCCTATCTTACGCTATCCCATGAGAGAGAATGAACGTATAACATGGGGATCCCCTCTAGGAGGTTTTCGTAGACTATCATTGCCTTAGGCCATGTAAGTGCAATCATAATAAATCCAACTAATCCACTTTGTTGCTCCTCGACGTACGTAGAGTTGGGGGCCGTTGTTCTCTGTTCTTTGGTGCACGTAGGATAAGGTAAAGCGCTAGGACGACAACGGCAGACGCGATGGGGAGGGCGATGGTCCAAAACAGACCCTGCGTGTTAGTCATGCCGCGAATGTCGGTCGTGTTCATCCCCAAATAGCCAGTAACGAACGTGAGAGGGAGGAATATGACGGTGCTGAGTTTTTGTAATTGCCTCGTTAGCTTCGCTGCAAACGTTGGGGTGGGGGGGAAAGCGGCTGGGAATTTTCTGTCGCTTACACAGTAGTGAAAATTAGGATGGCTTTGTTATTCGATTCCTTTTTGGCAGATATGACTTGGGCCGCCTTTTTGACGAGAATCAGTAAGAATATTACAAAATGCCCAAAAGGGAAGAAGAGAGGCAACGCAACTAGATATTGTGTGTAGTCAACTCGTCTACTTAGCTCCCTAATCGCGTCCTGCTTCTGCTTCAAGCTCCTCATTACCCTCGCCTGAATCGCGAACTGATACCCGTCCCCTACCGCCGAGTAGTAGCTTGAATGGGCTCGGTTGCTCTTCGACAACAGACTGTAGTCCAATATGATGTCCTCCTGTTTCGACAAGGTTCGGGAGACTATTTCCAGCTCCTCGCCTAGGTCCCTTATATTGTCAAACACGGAGACGCTGGGGTGCTTTTTGACTCGACGTTCCTGTAATGCGCCCATTAGGAATTATAACCAATGTCTTGGATACGGAACATTCACGGAACATCCTTACCAGACTCGCCATGTACCTGCTGTATATGTCCATCAAGCCAATGGGTTCCTCACCCTCTCCGGGCGATTCCTGGGCGAGACTTTCTTGCAGCAACCTTTCGATTATGAGAAGCAATATAGCTCTAGGTGTCACCGCCTCATACTGGACCTTCTCTCTGTAATCTTTGGTGTGCAGCATCATCATAAGTCTGCATTGCGTTAGGGGCGGTTCTAGCAAGCTGGGCTAAAACGAAGAATTGAAATAAAAAATTGAAACAAGAGCCTGACAACGGAAATACTCAACTGATCTCTCCCTTTCATCAAGAAATGCTCACATCTGCTCTCGCATTGATAGCAAAGTTCTAGCAGGTCATGTCTCCCGATATTTCTCTCGCTGATCAACGAGCCGTATAGGACGTATAGCATTACAAGGCGTGGGAATCCCTCCACAAGAGCCCGCGGGATCTGATATGGAGGCGGCTTGTGTTCGTCGTTCGTCCCGGGCGCGACACCGTTCTGGATCTTCTCAATGAGCTCGAGGAGCAGCAGGCTGGCTCGGTTGGCTGAGGCGAGGTCAGCCTCCGCGTATGTATTGATGGGGTCCTCTATAGTCTGTGGGCCACATAAAATTAGCCTCCCTGAAGCCTCATCCCAACCACCAACCTACACTCAAGATCACAAGAAACAGGATATGTACCTCAGATGTGAGGATGGAATATATCGCACCCCAGAATTTCCTCACGATGGTACTTCCATTGCCTGGGGGCACGAAGGCACCAAAAACTTTCTTGGCATTGTCGAGGAAGTCCCTCCGCATCGCATTCACTCGTCCCTCCGCGGTGAGGGCTTCGCCGTCCCCGAGGCTCGCACCCGCTTCTTCGATCTCGTAGAGGAACTTTTCCGGGAGCTTCAGGTAGTGCGACCGTTCAATCTTGGCTTTGGAGTTGGACAGCTGGCTGTGCGAGTCCTGCAGAATCTTAGCCAGTGTTTCCACGTTCACCAGGATTGGATCCGACGACGGTGGGCCTTGCGGTTTGTCGCTGCCAGGCGCGGGCTCACTCCGGGCCGCCTTGCTGGGCGTCGGAGTTGGCCACATGAAGATCGGCGGGACGGACGGCATCGTACTGCCGCCCTGCCTAGCCCCGTGACTCTGGACGCCCCCCAAGCCTCCGATCTGGTCGCCTTTACCCATCCCTACAGCAGGCTTACCAGCTTCATGACCCAAATCCGTCTTTCCAGGTTGACTACCGCCCGCAACAACCGTCTCTCCAGAGAGAGAGGCGGATGGGTTAGATGAGGTAGTGGTGCTGGCAGGTTCTACGGAGGGCTCGTAGTAGATACCGAGAGGGGAGACTATCCCCACGGCTTGAAAATCGAGACTGGGCGGCCTCACTTGCAATAGGCGTCTCCGTTGCCGCTGCTGGGGCGGCTGGTTCTCGTGTGCGAAGTATTCGACTCCCGAGTCGCTGTCGCCCACGTCCTCGTCGTCCGCCATGTTCAAGTCGTCTATGTCGCCCGTACCGCTCCCGGGACTTAGCGGAGGTTCAGCGGCCCTGAATCGCTGGCCGCCAAGGTCGGCAAACCTGACAGTCTTCGACTGCGGGGGCCCGTACTGACCTGCATAGGGATCGTCGGTGAGAATCGGGGTTGCTAGTGGGTCAAACGTTGCGGCCCGGGCGGGAAGTCTTGGGCGATGATCTGGCGGCTCCCCTGCCCTCCACTTGCTATTGAGCTTGTGTGCTAGATCACCGCTGCTCCACGTTCGAACGCCAGAAACTCTTGGTGTGGATCTCAGCCGGCTTTGTCTAGTGGGTCTCGTAACGGCGTCGCCGGGTATTCGGGCCTCCATCTGCCTTAGGTACTCTTCCGCACTAGGCAGCTGCCTGTATCGCAGGTCCGCTGCCTCTGGGAAGTTCCCCGACCGCTCCGCGCGTGTGACTATATTCCTCAATTCGCCCAGCATCGCCCTCGCGCGTTCCATGTCCACCGCGGCTCTCTGACTTCTTTGTTGCTGATTCCAGCCGTCTTGGAAGGAATCCGAGTCCACCGAACCCCTTCGATGTTCTCGCATGATCGGCCCAATGTGAGGAGCCGTCAAGATGACATCGGGCGGTGGAGGGACCGACGGCATGGCCTCCGAGAGGCAGATGAAGGCGGACTTTTCGCTTTTGGCGAGCTTCACCCAGTTCTTGTCCGTAACCTGTTGGCCACCACTGGACACAAGGCCGAAGTTAAACGTGGTGGCCCCCAGCCGTACCTCCGACAGTGTCTGGACCAGTTCCTGCATATTGCGATACAGCTGTTAGAAGAAGCGTATAGTATGATTAGAAGACAAACTCACAAACCAACTTTTGCATCTGTCCATGGGAAGATAGCTCACTGCCCCTTCGCGATCGGTGAATTTGATCGTTGTTGGCCCATCACTTACAATAGGCGCTGTGTACGGTGTAGTAACGGCAGCCTCCCCACATAAAGCGGAGCGGTCTATGGTCGAGCAAGTGATCATGACACCTGCCAACAGAAGCCACGACTAATTAGAGAAAGGTTTCGGTGGAAATGAAATGGCTGTAGTGGGAAGCTACGCACATTTACCAACCATTAAGCACCAGAGCTGAGGCAAGCACAAGACTTCCGACTCATTGGTCTCCGTCGAAGCATCTCGGCCGAGCAGCCTTTTGAGATAGCTTGGGCGGGCCACGGAAGGAGCGCTCATCTTACAGAAGACCTGGTTTTTGTCTCTTTGGCAGGTCGACTCCAACCCGTAATGCGTCTGCAGTAGCGACCTGGTCGGGAACGCTACTGTACTGTCGCCCGCTCCTCCCACACGGCCAGGTGAGAAGTGAGGCAACGCCATAAACGTAGCGAATCTGTCCTCGCCACCTACTCTCGGTTGCTGTTCCGGGTCGTGTCCGTCGTAGCGGATGGCTACGGGATCGAGGTATCTCCCGTGGATGAAGTACTTCTGGCTTGTCTCTCTCACTTTCCTGAGCAGGCGAAGGATAAGCGTGCGTTCGTCGATTTGCAATCCAGGAGCACCGAGTGCCGCTTCCTAGCCACGCCGATTTGGCCTCAGTCTCTCATAATAACACATAATAACACCCATCAAGGATGTATGTTCTATGCGCGGACGTAACCCACCTGAAACCCGTCCATCGTCAATTCCTTGTCCCATTTTATATGCCTGTGCGAAAAGCCAATCAGACATTGTGTCTCTAAATCCGCTCTGAAGAAAATAAAACTTACGTCCAACGGATATCGCAAGGTATACCATCGTCCTTGTGTTCACTCGATTCATCTTTGACGGTCAACTCTACTCTTTCCTGCCCATCCTCCTCCAGAAGAAACCGCGACTTGACAATCTCAAGTGTCTCCAACTTCAAGTTACCCATTCCTGACCTATTCTTCCGAGCCCCAGGTCTTGTGCCATTATCTTTCGCAACATCACCATTCGCGGAGGCTAATCCTAACCCCTGTTCCTCATCTGTCAGCTTTGCACGAACAGTGCGGAGATTGACACTCCATCGAATGGTGTTCCCGGCTCTGCCAGTATCCTCGGCCAAGCGTTGATCGCGTGAAGGGTCCCCGACAATGTAGGTCGGTGGAATGTAGGTTGGTGGATACCCGTACGGACCAAGTACATTTGTCACATGCGAAGCGCCTTGCGAGGCACCATTGTAATCCGCATGTCGACGGGAACCACCTGTATCGGTATATCTAACTCCATTAGCCACATACAAGGCACCTTGCGAAGCACCGTTGTAATCTGCGAATCGATGGGAACCACCCGTATCGGTATTCTATATTCGCACGGACCAAGTCCATTAGTTAGCTACATACGAATCACCTTGCGAAGCACCGCTGTAGCCTACAAATGGACGGGGAACACCCTCCTCGAGGGAGGCTAAGTTGTAGTAGGACATCGTTGATAGTGACAGGTGTAGCTTATTAGATGGATGTGCAAGCCAGCAGAAGAGTCGACAATTCAGGTTTTTCTTTTGGAGGGGGACCAAGCCCTCTCCTGTTTTGCAAGGCACGCTCAGCCGCACTCTCTCGCACGAATCAGGTCCCGGATGAGACAGCCTCACGCCACACGCCCTAATAATGGTGGCGTGGAGCCCAGTACCCCGCACTCGGCAGCCAGCCACTAGGGTACCACCATTCTGCACCGGGAGCAAGCTCAGTAACTGCTGGTGGAGCAAAAGCTACCCGTACTTAGAATCTATGTCATAATGTAAACTCGGCAGTCACCAGCCCCAGAATCCGTTCTAACTACGTCTTGCTCACCTCCATATCTTATCGGCCCAAGATCAGCGAATGCGATCGAATTTTTGCCCAAAATTAGCTGTTGTTTAAACTGGTCACTGCGGTCAAACTGCCGTTTCCAAAATAATTCCGACATCTGCTTGTCGCATGGCTATGATGCGAACTCGCCGACAATTTCACCCCCTAGCATTAGCGAACCTTTCCTGTGGTAGTAGCGAGAGCTGAATAAGAGATCTGGAGTGGCCGCGATTGTTAAGGTTGCAGCTAGGCATTGGCTCAGCGGGAGGCCTTGTCGGGATACTGTTTTTCCTAGTGGCATATCCTGAGCCTCCCGTAAGCGCGTTCCTGCCATAGTCACATTCTTGCAGGGGTCCTTCACGGCCATTTGTATGTCGCAATCATATGCTAGCGGGAGCAACTAGCGGTCGTGTGCGAGGTGAGAGTACGCGTTCATGCATCCTTCCTGGAAGGATTGTAAAGTGGTAGTCTAATGATATAAGGCAACAATCGAGTTAGCCCCAAGATCGAAATCGTTAGAATATTACCTATATTTATACACGAATGAAAATAAAGATAAAACAGCCAAAGAGATGAGACGATGGAACAGAATCCTCGAAATATCTACAGCCAAAACAATTCCCCTCACCTCGTCACCCCTTTCTCTCCACCCGGAACTAGAGAAACCTGCTCGTGACTGGGGGAATGCTCGCCTCTTATGGCCCCTTTTCCCTGCCGAATCAAGAAGGAGCAACCCACGCCCACCTACGCGGCTGTCCCTGAAATAGCAACGATATGCACCCCAAAATTCGGATCATCCGTATTCAAAACCCACGTATCACTGATAGCCGTATTCACCGCCGTAGACGCAGCAGGCTTAAAGACGACGTTCCCAATCGCACACGCATTAACAGCGATCTTCAAACCCTCACTCAAATCCGCGGCACTCCCGACAACCAACTGCGGATCCGTCCCCGGCGGTTTGGACTTCGTGATCGTGTTTACCGAACCACCGGAGTTACACAAGCGGACTTGAAGCGTTTCTGTCTGACCGCGGGTGACGTTTCCGAAGTCTAGGGTCGTCCCGTTGATCCACCCGCCAGACTCGCCGGAGAGAGTCAGTGTCGTGATGGGAGGCGTGGCTGCCGAGCCGGTGAGGAGGGTGTACTTATTCCCGCCGTCTGTCCAGATCTCGAAGATGGAACTATAACTCCCTGCCCCCGTCGCAGCGGTGAAGGTCATGGAAACAGTGACGGCGGTGCTAGAATTCATACTGGTCCCCACGGCGGGTAGGTTCGTGCTCGCGAACCCTATGCCGAGGCCCCAGATGTTGGAGGAGGATTCCGTTGCGTTTGTCCAGATGGTGGGGGAGAGGGATTTGGTGAAGGAGTACCCCAGGATCTTCATTGGCTTGCTCCCGATATTGCTTATCACGAAGCTGGAGGAGACCGCGGGTGGTGTGCCGGAGGAGGGGATCACGATCCCGCCGAAGTCGGCTTGTGGGGGGGATAAGGATAGGAAGGGGCCGTTGGAGACTTCGGTCCCCGTCAAACTCATTGGAAATAGTGCGGAGTAGCCAGCAGTGGCGGGCACAGTGCTTATAGTTAGTGCCGTTGATTTGACACCGGGAGTCTGATAGGGATAGGACGCATTAATGGCGTCCTTGACGACTGTGTCTGTGAGGTTCCATATCACGGGGAAGGTGAAGGTCTGGCCCTCGGCAACGGCACCAGAGGGGAACGACGAGTTTGAGACCCAGAATGTCGGATCACCCGTCGACGCGCCGTTTATCCCAGTGAGCGCAACGTTCGCCGTACATGACACCGCCTTCGTAGACGCCGACCCAAGATTAACATTCCCAAAATCAACCGGACTCGTGCAAGTAAGCGGAAGGCCAACCGGCGCTCCCAAGCAATACAGCGCTCCCGTCGAATCTGTAACATAAACCCTCCCATCCCCAAACGCCGGCCGCTGAAACTTCCCAATCCCATTCGTCTGCGGCAACTTGATCGTCTGCAAATACCCATCCGCTCCCGGAACAGCATGCCACGCCCTCAACCCCGCATCTACATCCGTCACCCACACGATCCCCGACCCAACTTGGCCTTTGTAACTTGTCACCGTCGGCGCACCAACCCCGATCCGTCCCGCGGACTTCTCGTGAGACTGTCCGACCTGGTTGAAAACGGGATTCCCTGCGGTATCGTGACCAAGTTTATACACATTCGTCGCGCCCCCAATCGGGGTAACATACACATACCCCCCCTCCAGCGGATACGACCCCGCGCCCCCGAAAACAGACTGACTCGTACTAATCGTCTGTACCACCCCATCCGTCTGACCCGGGCCATTCTTAAACCCACCGAGATTATCCGCATTCACAAAATAAATTTTCCCGCTCTTCCCCACCGTAACTCCCAACCTAATCACATTGCTATTCCCAAAGTACGTCGGATCCAACAAACAAATCCCTCCACTCCCCAGATCCCGATCCGCGGCGTCAAGGGCTTCGTAGTCATACGGCTGGAAATAATCCTTCAGACTCACCAGCCCCTTCTCCCCCACACTCAGATTCACAATACATTCATCCAGCGTCTGCAACGCGCTGCTCCCCGGCTGTGGACCCCCGTTGTTTTGGTGGCCGCCTCCGTTGCCCGTCACGAAGAACATGCGGGAGCCGTCGGTCGCGAGGCCCATGCCAGATTGCCAGATCCCGCCGTATGCGCCGCCGCCGACGACGTTCCAGGGTTTGTGGGGGTTGAGCGGACCGGCTTCGGTGGAGAAGGCGGTTATAACTTTTTTTTGGGTGGGGGAGAAGCCCATTACGACGCCGGTGTAGTTGAAGTAGTCGCAGTGGGCGCCAAAGGCGGCATAGACGTCGCCGTTTATCATCGTGAGGGACTACAAGGCCACGAGGTTAGTTGCACATTGTCTGCGGTTTCCTGGTGGGTATGGCACAGCAGGCGGGGAATGAGTTAACTAGGAACACTCACCGGCCTCTGCAAATGCACTCCCCCAATAAACCTAATCAACGGATCATTCTGCATCTGCTGTCCATCCACCAACACCGGATACCCCGGCACATCCGCCAACGTTTTTACATCCACCGCATAGAACCAATACACGCCATTCAGCACCCCCGTATTCCCCGCCGCTCGGTGATTCGGTATGTAACTCTTCGCATAGAAGTATGCCGTATCCGTCGCGGGATCAATAATGGGGGTGCCCGTTACCCCGATGGTGTCGGGGGTGTCGGTGCACTGGATGTCGGCCTCGTTGAAGGGAGTGCCGAGGAATCGATATTTTAGTTGTTCGCCGGTTACGGCGTCGTGGATGCGGATGTAGTTTTGGGAGGAGGCGGTGAAGACTAGTTGGCGGTCTGTGGAGGGTGGGGTGTAAATTAGGGGTTTCGCGTAGAACTGGGTAGTTAAGGAGCGGGAGGTGTCAGTTTTGAAGATTGGAGGGAGAAGGGATGAGAGGTTGCGATTTTGGAGGGATGGACGGGCGTACGTGTTCTTTTGCGAGAAACGGCCCTGACTTCCAGAGTTGCCCGAAGGCCCCACCTTCGATGATGTCGGGATCCATGTTGTGGTTTGGGAGGTAGCCTGACTGCGGGAGATCCGCATCCATTATCGAGTCTGTGTCTGCTAGAGCCTGCGCCTGGCCTGTGAATAGACGCAGACTGAGCAGTAGAGCTGTAGGGAGGAGGGTGATGGCCACCATCTTTGCCGCTTGTCTCTCTATCCCACCCCCTGTATTGCCTGCCTCGAGGAGCAGAAGAGGTGAGCAGCCGGATTATAACTAAGTGCGAGGTGCCCCAAAGGGTATATTGACCTTCAGACTCACTACGCAAAAGCCGACCGGCAAATACCTAAAAGAGGACCGCAACCGGCGTATGGATTGCGCGCCACTTGACTGCAGCTGATCCGAGGAAGCAAGGAAGCAAGAGCCCTTCAGAACAAACAGCATGGCCCTCCCCGGAGCGGAAGCTGCTCGTGTCGTATAAGGCAGATAGACGCCTCCCACTTCTTGATGAAATCATCGGGCCTATGGTGCTGTAATTCTGCATAAATTGGCCATGCCATCGATAGCCAACGAATGGCAGCGACTCCAATCTCGGAGATAGGCTAAATAGAAAGCACCAATATAATGTGGGGATCTAGGGTCCATGCATGAGGGTTCCACCAGTGTGCTGTGAGGAAAGTTCAACTGTGCCCGTTTCTTGGCGAGCTCCAGAGCTATAAGTGGTCATGTTATAAGGCTGATGTGGGGCGCGAGGAGGGTCTAGCGAGGTAGAGATTGGCGGGCCGCTTAGCTAAATTGGATAAGTTCTGGGTGATTCCTGCTTTACGTTGCTCAGTAAGCTCGGTTCAAGACTGTCGATCGAATGGACGGGTGAATTACCCTGAATTTCCCCTATCTTTTAGCGAGCAAATCCCCAAGCTGGTCTTCGCGTCGGCCCCTCGCATACAAAACCCCCAATTTCCGACTCGTAAATCCCTCGGCGTCCCGCACTTGTCCTGCGCCCGACCGTTTTGTGTGTGCGGGTCAGTCGCGAAATCGTGCTCGTTCCGGAACTATCGCGGCGCTTTCGCGAGCTGGATAGCCTTTTGAATGAGCTGTATGTACTATTCCACTGCGAAAAAATCGTTATCCGTTGCACTTCTCTAGAGGATCGTGACTGTTATGCTGCACCTGTTCCACGTCGTGAGCCGGGCCGTTTTGCGCCCACACTGTCTAATCCCAAGACTTTCTAATCCACGGGGGAGTGATGTCATTTGTTCGGTCGCTTGATGTACGCGACCGGGATCAAAAAATTGCCAAACCTGCTTAGAGCCGTGAATGACGTATAAAAGGTCTATGGCCCTGTCTCACACTTGTAGCTCAGGGGGATTCCCAGTTGAGCGGCCCTTAACTACTCCTTATTGCCTAGTTAAGGAAGTTCCACAAAACGATCAGTCCATTGCTGAACTTAACCTTCCGCGACACAATGAATGCCCCAGGTATATGGTCACAGGCAGGAGTGGTAGTGCAGGTATAGACTTCACAACGATTGAAAATACAAGGTAATACTCCGCTGTGATGTACATACAGTACAAGGTCAAAAGTCACGGAACACGTAGGCAAAAATTTAGTGGGGTCGCTTAAAGAGTGCTCCGTGACTTTTGACCCCCAGCTGTATGTAAGCCGAGGGTTTACTTCTAGAAGGTAGGAGAAAATATATAAAAATGGCTTGGTTTACTAACTATGTGACGCACCCGAAATCTCATGCAAAGAAAAACAAAAAGAATTTGAATGCGCCTACAGGCCTTTGGGGTTTGGGCTATAACAACCAGTTAAATAATAGAGCTAAAGTGATGACAATTGTTGAGGTTGCGATTAGGTGTTCGGTTAACTAAACTAAAGACCCTGCGGGAATAGTATTTTACCCTGTGTTATGTAACATATAGGTACGAGGTATATTGTACAAGTGTGTGTAGCTCGATGCGGAGGCCAGCGGCTACAAGGGGCAAAACACAAGGCTACTGATATTTCCACGGGCTTAAACACTATCGCCACAGGGCAAAATTGATAACGCCGTGGGTCCAGTTAAGCGACACCCCAACCAATTCAACGAGTGAGAACTACAGCCGCCGGAGGTGCTTACACCATAGCAAATAGCCTGATATGCATATATGGAGTTGCGCTGTTCTTTAGACACCAATTAGAACTATGTTGCACTTGCAGCCCGCTCATGGTTGCTCGACGGTAGTGTTGTAGCGGACGATTTTCAATCCACTATGCCCATTAAGGCCTACTTATAGAACTCGCTGGGGTCTCCGAAGGAGACCCCGAGGGGCCGTGCGTCGCCCCTAAACGCTGGTGAGACGAAAGCCCCAACAGATAGGACGGTAAATAGTTTTTCGGTGTTGCAAGACATCAAGTTTAGCGAAGCGAGTGCCTAAGCCTGGGTGCCTAATGCCCCAAGAGAATTCATTTCAACGTTGGGTTGCTGACAATGGGACTCATTATTTACGGGCGCGCGAAGGCTTCCGTAGCTCGAAATTGGCTGCGCTCCAGTGGTCCTGCTTGAACTTCCTTCGGTTTTTGTAATTTGGGTGAGTGTGGTGCCGAGTGATATTGAATTTAGCTAGGCAAGCCTCAGATTTTAGGCATCGCTTAACTAAACCTGCGGCATTATCAATTTCGCCCCGTGGCGTTAGTGCTTAGGCCCATCGAAATATTAGTAGCCATAAACTTTTCTCGATTCGACCACCTCAGGCCACTGAGATATTGAGTGTATCAATATTGTATTCAATAAGTTCAATTAGATAGTATTCTGATAGACTAATTATTATCCCCTAACTAGTTATTGGGGGAATCTGAGTAACTAGGGGAGAAGAAATGAGAATCGCTAGCAGGGTATCGCCCTCCAAGAGCTCAATATGTCCAAATCCAGCCAGTTTCGCGTGTCAGCTCCTTCCAGAATTCTCGGGACCGGCATTAAATCCCCTACAGGGCCTTACCTCACACTCCTGGACGTCCTCTCATCCACTTATCCAGCAAAGGTCACCATCTCCTCCCGCTGCGAGTCAGTTGGGAGTCGAGACAATGATTCCCTTGCAATGTCTAGTTGTCTTTTCCACTTGGGCCTGTGGCTTCTCCATTTGCACCACTCTCAAGCAGGAGCTGCACAATCTTCAGGTATCCTTTTCTTACTGCCCAGTGGAGCGCGGTGTCAGTATCACCGTCCTTGACCTCTGTGTGTGCTCCCTTCTTCAGCAGCTGCTTCACTACGGCCTCGTAGCCTCCGGCCGTGGCACAAACGAGAGGCTGGTGAATACCGGTTCCAGGAGAGTTGACATCTGCACCATTTTCCAACAATAACCGCGCCACCTCAAGATCCCCCCCTCGGGCAGCAATCGGCAGCAGTTGCATACCCATTCTCTCCGTTGGGTCTGTATCGATAGTTTCCTTGGGCTCCCGGCACCCGCACACCCCAAAATGGTTCGGACACACCCCCCCATGTTCGATACGGGCACACCCCAGGCGCACAGCTTAAAGCCTATGCGCGACGCAATACCAGTGGGTAATTGAGGCACTTAATTTTGCCATCACTGAAAATGACAAACTAGACGCTTTGCTTAGACAAATCTTCCATGCGAAAATTCAAGCTTCATGCAATATCAATTGGACGGACCACAGTAGATGCTCTCTGGACATCGACGGAGCTGGACATGGTGCGCGCAGCCAAGACCCTCTCGCTAAATCTAATGCTTGCAACCACCAAGACCCCATCAGAACGACGAAAAACATCTTGTCTGAACATCTCTCGTTGAAACCGAAGCTGCCTGCATAGGATGATATTAAACTTCCAGTCTGATGCCTAATATGTCAAAGGCAGTGCTAAGTCTCAAAAAATTACGATGCATAGGGGCAGTATTTGCACATGGAGCTCGTCTTGTAGCTAGGCGTTGTGTGGGCTAGGGTGTGCCCGTATCGAACAAGGGGGGGGGTGTCCGAACCATTTTGGGGTGTGCGGGTACCGAAAGCCTTTCCTTGTCAAACAACTTTTGCATCGTGTCCAAGTCCTGGTGTTTCTTCACCGCATTATAAGCCTTAGCCATACTCACCCAATCTGTAGAATCTAGAAGCAGGTCGCTTGAACCCACTAGCAGTTGCATTACTGCTTCGTGCCCATTTCTTGCAGCTGTGTAAACCAGTGCCGCTCCGTCAGAGGTGTGATCACTTAAACCTCCCTCGTACTCGATGAGGGTCTACACAACCGCCTCATGTCCGTTTACTACGGCGAGGTGTAGCGCCGATAATCCGTTTCCGTTTACGGCCTGAAGATCTGCACCTTTGTCGAGCAACCCCCTGACGAATTTGTCATTCCTCTTATCTGCTGCATAATGCAACGCTGTCCAACCTTTCCCATCCCTAACATCCATATCGCCCACATAAGCTATTACCATCTCTACCTCATTCAACCAGGAAGAGTGTGCAGCTATATGAAATGAAGTTTGACCGTCATTGCCCACAGCACAGGGATTTGCGCCGTGAGCCAGTAGAACTGCAGTGGCGGCATCTGCGCCATCCTGACCTGATTCTACTGCCTCATGCAAGGGTGTTCGGCCACAGCCATCCACTACGTTGACGGGGGCCCCGGCACTTAAAAGCAACGATATCGTCTGGTAGCCATTACCGAAAGTTCCTAACACCCAGTGCTGCGGAATTTTATTCTCTGAGCACCGCACACATACGTCGGCACCCGCGTCGATTAGTTAGCTTCCCAATAATCCATTTGCGTGAATCACTCTCACACTCATCCAGGGCACCTAGCACGCAATAAACAGTACCAATATCTCTCTCTCTTAACATTGCCTCAAAGATACTTAGCCCAGAGTGTTGCAGATGAATTGGCCATAGCATTCTTCATTCATTTATAGTATGGTGCGGCGTGTCGAACTAAGCTCTGATTTGGCAAGGCCAACTGGTGAATTAAAGATCTAAGAATAGATTCTTTCGTCCGAAAGTGCTCGTGTTTGTTGTCGATGAAGAATTATATGACTGTTATGTTGGTTCTTGCTCTGAGCCATTGGACCAAGAATGACGAAGCACCTGTTTTCCCACATCCTGCCTTGCCTGAGAGCTACAGAAGAGATGAACCCTCAATGTTCATCCACTCTGTAAAGCTCTGGTGGTGCAATATCCACTCGCAGGTTCCAGGCTCTCGCGTTGGAGCTTCATCAAATTTGGTAGCATAATCTGCGAGGAACAGTGGGCTAATACAGTCGATGCCATCTGGGTCTACTTGTACTAGTCAGCAAGATGCCATCTTCGCTAAACTTTTCGATAGTTGCCAGGTCCCCCATGAGTTAAGATCATTACGTACAATTTAAATGGGGTACTGATATTTCGACAGGTAGATTCTTTAGGTCGACAGGGTGAAAACGTTAAATCGACGGGCCCGTGATATAACGCCTGGGCGATGAAAAATTTTCGCGACTAGCTGTCACCCCCCTCTTTTCTCTTTTCCGATGTAACTACAAACATAAATTTACCATCTACACTATAAGTCTTGCAACTATGAGTCTCCTTCCACCGCCCAAGCATGTCCCATACCACAGCCATAAGGCATTGCTCACTGGACTTCAAAACCATGCAAGGTCTAACGGCTATGCTGTATCCATCCGCCGCTCCAACCCGAAGGATCATGCAATCTATTTTAAATGTGATAGAGGCGGTGTCCATACCCCCCTCCATGGCCTTACAGATGGTACACGTTTACGGGACACTGGCACTAGGCTTATCGACTGTCCTTGGTCTGTTCGTACCAATGAGAAGGATGATATCTGGAAAGTTACTGTCCGCAATGGAACGCACAACCACGATGGTACAACCAGTACTTTTAGTCATCCTATTCAGCGCCGAATGCCCCCCGAAGTTCAGACACAGGTGGAAGCCCTCTCTAGCGCAGGTACTAAGCCAAGGGAGATATTTTCTGCTGTTCGGCAGACCACAGAGCATGTTCTACTGGATTGGGACTTGTACAATGCTCAAACCAAATTTCGCCTTATCAATCTAGCCGGACGCAGCCCCATGGAGGCGCTTATAGTTACCTTAGAAGGGGGGGATTTTCGTTTTGACTATCGTACTGATGCTATTGGCCGTGTTACCCATCTGTTTTTCGCACATCCAAAGAGTGTTGAGCTGTTGCATAAGTACCCTGATGTTCTTCTTAATTGCACTTACCGTACTAATAAGTTCAAAATGCCCTTGTTCAATATCGTTGGCACTACATATTTGGACAGTAATTTTCATGCAGCATTTTGTTTCCTTACTAAAGAAGAGGAAGGTGATTACATTTAGGCTATGGAGCAGCTTAAGGGACTATTTCTTCCGGATATGCAAGTTCGAGCATTTGTGACTAACAGGGAAATTGCTGTGATCAATACTTGTCAGAGTGTTTTTCTGACTGCAGCAAGACTTCTCTGCCTGTAGCATGTCGAGAAAAATGTGCTTACACATACCTCTCAAGACTTTGAAGAGGGGGAGGAGAGAACTTTGTTTATGAAGAGATGGACCGAGATTATGCATGCATCATCAGAGCAGGCATTTGAAGGCCATTGAAACGTCTTTTAGGACCAGTATGATCATCAAGTTCCTGGCCTAGTCCAATATATCAAGGACACCTGAATTACCTCCTGGAAGCAGTTAATTGTCCATGCTTACACTGATCAGGTGTTACATCTAGGCAACTGGATCACGTCCTATATAGAACAAGCACATAGTGCTGTTAAGTCCTATTTGCAAGTCTCTATGGTGAACTTAAAAATGGTGTATAACAATATTACCCTCCTTTTAGTGAACCAGCATATCAAATACGAAGCTAGTGTAGCTACAAATCAAGTTTGTCTTCCACATACAACCACATACCCCCTTTTTGCGCAGCTACTTGGATGGGTATCCCACTATGCTCTCTGCAAAATATGGAAGCAAAAGCATCTTCTTTCCAAGCCAAAACCATTAGTACCATATACTGGTGCTTTTCAAAGCTTCATGAGCATGCCATACGCTTATCAAATACAGGTTCTATTGAGAGAGAACCGTTTTCTTACTTTAGAAGATATACATGGACATTGGCACTTCTTACCTCATGTGCCAGAAGTGGCTCAGCCCTTGGTTCTAGAGCTAACTATTGCAGAAACAAAAGGTTGGCCAGTAGCAGCAGCAAGAGAAAGACGTTGTCCCAACTTGAATTAAGCAGCTCAAGCTCTACAAATTACCTCAACTCTTTGACAACCATCAGTATTTGAAAGCATTGATGGACCAGCAGCCCCATGACGCAAGACCCGGAATCAGCACAAGGAGTTAGCAGAGGCGTAAGGTTTCTTATTTTCATTATCTACTATATGTTCTTTACTCTAAATCTAAATAAAACACCAAAAATAAACGCCTTTCAAGGTAAATACCAACACTCTGTCGATCTAAAGTTTTTGCTCTGTCAAACTAAATAATTGACCTGTCGAAATATCAGTACCTTAATTTCTATATAAAAGTTTAAAGCTACTTTTGCAAGCTTCTGTCCAGCTTTTATCAGAGCAGAACCTAGTTCGTTCAGTTGATTTTTAAGCTCATAGACGTTATTTTAGTTTCATGGGGTTTAGAAAGCCACTTCGAAAGCTAAGTTTGTTAATTTAAGTAATGTTGACTGTATTGGAGCTAGTAAACGTTTTAGTGCTTTATCAGGATCAAAAGAAACAATGCCAACTTTGCAAAATCTAGCTTAAACATTCTTATTGGTAATAGCTTGAGAGCAAATTTTACTATAAGTTTGTAGAAATTTAGTTTTTGGAAATCAAGAGCATCTTAATCAGAAACATCTTTCCATAACTTGCTGGAAATAGTATTTTAGTAGAGAAAATACTATCACATCTAGTAGTTGTAACATATGTGAGATATAAGGTAGTAGGCAAAGTAAAACAATCTTCTTTGCTGTGCAGAAGTCCTGAAACTCTAATATTATATAAATTCTATGTCTATCAAGAATTAAAAATCAATGACTATTATACAAAGGTCATATTGATGATTTAAAGTGATTTTGTAGCCATCAGAGCTCTAAAACATTACTTGTTCAGCTTTTTAAACTTGTAACAACTATTTAATTTCTTAATACATTCAATTTAAACCAATGATACTGAAGATGCTCATCTTTATAAATAATTATTGACAGGATTGCACAGTCAGCACTAAATGCACATTCAATAATTGTTAATAATTTACCTTTTTTAACTTTAACTTAATATCCTACTGACCCTAATTACTTATCAATAATAATATAAGCTTTCTTGCCATATTCTAGTATAAAGCCAGTCTTGTCAATATTATATATATTGTATAAATTAGGCCTATACTTGTCAAAATGCTTGCTATATTGATTGAACTACTTCCTAAAAGTTTTTAGTATACAGACTATATGCCTTGACTTTTTAATTGGTTCCACTAGTAATCCATTAAGATGTAGATGTCAATTTATAAATCAAGATGGCCAATTGAAGCTTCTAAAGTAAGTTAAAATAGTGTTATGTCAAGAACCATTTATGCAATTAAGAATAAGATGTTATACTAGTTGCCTAAGTTCTTCTAGCCTAATTAGAAACTCATAGCTATGCCAATCCTGTATTTACTGGATTAAGACCTCCTCAGCTGGGGTGTAAGCTTAGTAAGGTATATATGTAAGTCTTAGTAGAACTTGCCGCCATTGATACAATAAATTAGAGTAAGGTGTGGAACACCCATATCCCTCGATGCAGCATGAATCAATTTATATTTGCCACTCTTTAGGCCTTCGAGGGCCTTCCCAATATCAGCTTCACGGTCTATTACGGTTACAGAGGTGCAGCACCGTCGGTGTTAATTTTATAGGTGGTAGAATCTTCTAGAATCGCTTCCGAATTTGGCAATGGTCAAACTCCCGGTGATCGACGTTACAACCACACACACAAAATCAACACCGCACTGCGCAGACAAATCTAACAAAATTGAGGACATAAATGTATACAGAATTCTGTGACGCTAACTTGCACCTGGTGAACCACAAAGCCGCCGTGCGTCTATATATTTGCGAGGCTTGTGATAGCTTTATAAACAATTATGCTTTATTACGCGAAAACCATGTTGGTCCTCCCGTTTACGCAGTATTATTCAACACTACCTATGATGATGCGCACCTTGCTCTATGCCTCCCTATAGGAATGGCCATCGGTATTTCCACAGGGTGATTTGGTAATGCCACAGGGTGCGCAGTTAAGCGACGCCCAACGCCCAGTTAAGGAAACCCCACCGTGCTATAAAATGTGAGCTTGCAAAACAAAGGCGCTGACTGAATTAATTTCTTCTACTCATATAACAGCTTCCTCATAATTTAAGTTCTCGCCATCATCTGCAGCCTTAAATTTCCTCCTGCAGATACTATTATAAAGTTACTCTTAAAGACGCTTGAGTCACTAGGCATGCTCACTAGAATAACGCTCGCTTGCCTATTACCCAGTTGCATCAGGTTCTAAAGCCCTCAACTTGTGCGAGCAGATATCAGAAATCAATTGTGTAGCAGTAGACAATAAATTAGCCGCTTAGGTAATTCTATCTCGTGCGCTTTTGAAAACTTTCTAATAAGGCGAGAAGGCGGTTCGCTTAACTGGACGCCCCTATCGCATTACTAAAAACCATGTGGCATTACCAAAACGCCCTGTGGAAATACCGATAGCTATAGGAATATAGTGTTTTTCATGTCTCTAAAATAATAGCGATATCAAGGAATATCTCCCAAGACCTGCATGTGCAATTATTCTAATAATTGTGTGTAGGAAGAATCAGGTATTATTTTTTTGAGTCAGGAAGAACTAATATGGCGCTTATTCCACAGGCCGCGGCAGTTACTGAGCGACTTCAGCCGCACTTCATGACGAGAATGAGGCTGCATCTAGGTCGCGGTATGAGTCGCATGGTACCGCGATAGGGTTACTCTACAACTTGAACAGGTTGGGTGATCGATCGAAGCCATTATCTGACCACTTGCCTTCGAAATTTCAAATAAATTTCGCTTTTGTTACTACACAGGTTTGCTATCTGAATGTGACAGTCAGCCAAGTGACACACCTGGCTTCAAGCGGTAATTAAGGCCGCGTGTTGAAAACTGTATATAGTATAACTAGATATATTCATAGTCAATGGCCATCGCCGAAAGCTTGGTCTCGGGTAGACAAGGGAGGGTAATATTCTGAAAATGAGGTGTCAAGCTTGGCGACATCAGCGTCCTCTACCTTTGCTAGTGGTGTTATGAAACTGGCATGGGGTGAGTCATAGAGTGGAGGTACAGTTGACCCCGCTCTTCCTTCGCCTTCAGCTGCCTTATCACATTCTTTCGTGTAACTCCCCCAAGTTTGCCAGACAAGGCGTCCCCGCCGTTTTCAGCGACTCTAACAGCCTTATTTTTCGCCATAGGATAACCTCTGTGCTGTGGCGTAGCTGCCTAGCTACCCTGGCCCGTCCCTTCTAATCGGACCTATGAGCGCAAACGAGGTTATCTTCATGGCTACCGGATCACCGATCAGTAGGTGTGCTACTGGAAGTCCCCCCGAACCATTACTTTACCACCGGATGCTCCAGACCAAGGAGAGTGCACCCGTACGGTACATACCCACGCAGAATCATGGACCCTCTGTCAGCCCCCGCAAGTGCACTTACCCTCGTTTCAGCGGTCTTGGCCCTTAGCAAAGGAATCTATTCAATGATCCAGTTATTCACAAACGCCCCCGATGATCTTCTTTCAATATCCAATGAGCTTCAAGACCTTCGCGTCGTTCTTGCGTCAGTAGAGATGTCAATCAAAGCTACTGATGGTCCCGAATGCAGTATCGATCCGGCAACCATTCTTCCAACTGTCCTTCGGCGTACTGAAGACAAACTTCTCCAACTCGAACAGTTGCTGAGTGGCTTCTGCGACCTAACGCAGGGGAAGGGCTTCAAGTTTAAAAGCTTGGATTGGTCTCTTCGGGGGAAAGAGAAAGCTAAACAGATCAAAGATGAACTCCGTTCGCTGAAATGGTCCATCAGCACCAGCTTAGGTTCACTTTCTGCGTAAGAACCCTAAGGCCTTCATGTCCGTCGATCTTTAAGCTTACGAACCAGCTCCTCCACACGGCGTGTAGGACTAGCACTAGACAAAGTTAGCTTTGAGATGCAGACCCTCAACAATGACTTTAGACAAGCAAGCGTCGCCTTCCAGGGGCACCAGGAGAGCACCACTCTTGCCATCCAGGACATTCGGCAATCTCAAGACATCATGACGAGGTTACTCGCAACGAATTTGGATCAGATGAGGGCCGATGCTGCAGAAAATGGCATCAACATGTTCATAACTGGCCAGCTCCACAGTCTGCTGCCACCCACGGCGGTCGCAGTCCATCTATCCCTACAGCAGCGAAGCATGTGTGTACCATCATGCGTGTGTTTATGTCATCAATGGCGGCAATTAAAGTCCCCGAAAATATTAGACAGGCTAATCGGATCTCTTTTTATAGGCTACAGTGGAGTGCCTCTAGTGACGAGGAAGTGCACGGCGAAGAGCTGTAGGTTCAAAGCAACATACGCATTGAAAGTATGCTACCGATTCCCGCTCTGGATGCTTACCCATGCGGTCACACTGGCTGCATACTGTCGGTACGGCCAGCCAACAGCAGGGCTTTCCATGGCCCAAGTCAGGCCTCACAGCACCCAGGTCTTCGCTTTAGCTGAGTCAGGAAACGTTACAGGCTTAAAGTATGTCTTCGACCATGGATTAGCGTCTCCATTCGATATTTCTGCCGAGACAGGAGACCAAGTGCTCCATGTAAGAATAACCATAAAGCCCAGTTTCTATAATTTGAGTCCTAATAGGTTAGCAGATTACTGCGGATCATGGGTTTGTTGAGGCGAGCCGTCTGCTTTTGAGCTACGGTGCTGACCCACATGCTTACGATACGGACTACAAGAAGTAGATTCCTGAACAGAATCCTATGATTAGCACTCACTAACTTCTTACACAGTACTCCTCACAGCTCTGCGTGGAACATAATACTTGCGAAGAATATATCCCTGAAACAGCGACGCCAATTGACAACCCTTTTTCCAGACGTCTACGCATCACTTAAATTCTCTCGGCTACATGAACTAATTCTCGACCTCAAGCACGGCGACCTCGATGCAGAAGCGAGCACCAATGACTTCAACATTGACGCTCAGGATGGAGAGGGAAACACTGCACTGCAGTGGGCTTGCCTCCGTGGAGATGCAAAAACCGCCCAATGGCTACTAGTGAGAGGCGCTAACCCGGACATTCCGAGTCACTGCATTGGCAGGACCGCTTTGATGGCTGCCTGTACAAGTGCCTCAGTGCCCTGCATCAAGTTGCTCTTGGAGAATAACGCCGATGTTAATGCGCTTAATCACGGCGGGCTTGACGCCTTAACATATTTATGTGAGGAGGACCGCAATCCGCAACCAGTATCAGATATCGTGGAAGCTGCCAGATTGCTGATCGCACACGGCACCAATCTCGAACCCCATGGTCCCAACCAAGTGTGCTGCCTAGCACGAGCTGCTCGTACGGAGCTGGTCGAAGCGATGGAACTTATTCTCGACCAGGGGGTTGATATTAATCGGCAGAACAAGTTCGGATTAACCGCTTTGGCTAGGTCCATAGCTTGGTCAGCCCACCGCTCGGCTGAATATCTCCTTAGGCGAGGTGCTTCGTACACCGGAACAGATACAGACAGGCGGACGCTGCTCCATCACACGGCGTTGAACCCTAGCATGGACATGATCAAGGTCCTGCTAGACGCGCGTCTAACAGGCTTGGACCCTGAGGCCACGGACAAGGAGGGTTGCAAGGCGGAAGACTACTTGAACCGGACTGAAGGCCTCGTGCAGGGCTTTGCACCAGCGTTTCGCCATTTGCTGTCGGACGTCCGGGCTCGACATGAGGTTCAGAACTACGAGCCTGGCGGCGTCAACATTTCGGTGGTTGGGGCTGAGGACACCGAGGATGGAGATCGTTTCTTTGATGCTTGGGAATGGCAGCAACCAATCGCCACCGATGATGAAGACAATTTCTTTGATGCTTACGAACGACAGCATCCGATAGCCGCCGAGGGGTTGGGTCCATCTAACGCCGCACCTGTGCTGGCGTGCCACTAATACGAATGTGAGTCCGCCCTTGGACCGGAGATATTGCTGTTGGCGTTGGACACCTCGTGCTCCCGCGATCCCTTCTCAGACCCCTGCTACTTCCCAGGCATCTGGACGTCGCTGCCCGCCCTATTGCACAGCTCCAAGCCGTTTTCCAGACCCAGGCCGCACGGCGAGGGAACGCGACCCTCCCTGTCCGTTTGTGCCGTATGACCACTCACCACGAGAGCCCTGCGAACATTCACCATGAGGCGCAGATGTACTGACGGCTGAGAGAGTGGAGATGAGGATGTGGTGGAGGAAAAGGGCAGCCCTCGCGCCCTAAGTACTTCCAGTGGGTCCTTGGGCTCTTCGAGTTTCTTTACTTGAGCTAGCGCATGGCGATCAATCCTTCGCCTTACGGCTCTCCAGACTCCCTAGAGTTAGAAAATCTATCATTTTCGCTGTTCTTGTAGGCATGCTCAAGGCTTAGACCCTAGCGTGGTAGTGGTGCATCGACTGCTACAGGGGGATCCTCTTTAGGATTGTATTTCTGTACGTAATCTTGTCAGTGTGAATAAGGCAATGGCGTAGTGACACGTATAGGTGTAATAACACAAATTTACGAGATATTAGAGACTTTCTGCGTCCCAAAATCCCTTTTTGCCTGGAGCTGGTGTTCCAGACCGGGGGTCAAGATCGCGGCTTGAAAAATTGCATGGACTCTCCACCAATGGTTCCAGTTTCGGAATAGACTACAAGATGGACGGAAGCTGGGTAGATTGAATAGATGACCAAGTGCATCACAGGCCCTAAGACATAATATTACATTCGAAAAGTAATGTATACATGACGCCTCGTATTGAATTACCAATCTCCCAATCCCCCATTCACTGACCCAAATGTTTCCTTACCCAACCGCCGAGCTGGCAATTAGTTATATTGTCATAAACAAGCTAGAGACATATCGAAGAGGTTCTCAAACTTGGGAAGAATGTCATTCAGTCGCTAGACTCTGCAATATCTTCCATATCGAGGCCTCTCCATCCAAGTCCTCCGTCATCGTCTTCCCTAAAACTCAAATTCTGAAACTGGACCATCAATGGTTTTGGTCTTTCATACTCATCAGAATCCCCCTCACCCTCATCCTCTACTTCATACCCCTCTACCTCATCTACCTCAACCCTTTTCTCAATCTTCACCATCAATGCCTGCCCACCCTCGACCTCCACCCACCCTTCCCTCATCGGCTCTTCAACCCATCTCTCTCTCAACACATCCCACGCGCCATCCACCGCCCCCTCAAAATACCCCTCCTCACTCCCCATCGCCTCCTCACTCGCAAAAACCACCAACTCCTCCACATCCAACCCGTCACACCCCTCCACAAACGTCCTCACCCGTTCCGGAACTCCCGGATCCACCGTCCCCCCAACCCTCAACCTCTTTACACCCCCCAACCCCCCTAACCCCCCCAAAAACCACTCCTTCTGCACCCACTCCACCCCCTCTAACCCCAGTTCCCCCTTCCCCTCCTCCACCACCAACCCATCAACCCACTCCCCCCACCACGGCTCCCTCCCCCCCTCATCCCCTGGAACCTCCAAACTCAAGATCTCCCACCCTCCCCCCGCTTCCCCCAACGCCCCAAGACACCCCTTTATCCCCTCCTCCACCCTCTCCCTAAACTCCCTCACCAACCCCCCCACCACGTGCTTCTGCCTCGCATCCGGCTCCAACCCCTCCCTAACCCCCCTCCACTCCCTCAAACTCGTCAAAGTCATCCACGCCACCGACTCCGCAGCCTCTTCCCGCTCCGGAACAGCCGTCCGATGCGTAGCCTCAAAGAGATGATTCACATTCGCCTCCCTCAACGCCGCAGAATACGACCACGCGAAATCGACATACAACCTCCTCATCAACCCTAAATTCCTCTTTCCCACTATGCGGAGAAACGGGAGGATGGCCTCCGGCCGCGGGGAGTACACCAGGAACGTATTCTCCCCGTAATATATACTTCCCGCCTCATCCCTCGCGCGGCGGCAGACAAGGAGGATGGAGCGTTGGAGGGTAAGGGTCTCGCGGTAGCGGGTGGAGTCGTGGGGTTCGTCTTCGAGGGAGAGCCAGTTATCGTAGAGGAGGGAGTTAAAGAGGGCGTGGATTGGTTCCTCCCGGATGAGGATGTAGCGATAGATTTGGTTCTTGATTTCGGGGGGGAGGGTGAGGAGAGTGGGTGGAGGATCTTTCGTTGGTGCTGCACTCTGCGGCGCGTGAGGTGTCAGCTTTTCGGGGTATCTTAGGGCGTTGGGCGTAGGGCTCGGGGGGACTGACCATCTTTGCTTCGTCCTAGCGAGGAAGGGCTCGGACTGCTGTGGCTCGATTATACGATTAGAAATGAGGTCAGAGCGAGCGATACGAGGTGGATCTCGCAACGTGGGGCCCTCGCGTGAAGAAGTCGCCAGAAAATGAGGCTGAAGGTCTTGGCGCGGCGGGTCAACACGTGACCCCCCGTACACGCACTTATCGGACGAATAAGTTCAAGGGTGCTAAGACTCCACCGAGAAAGCAGTCCCGAGTAGTATGGCACTTCGCCGGGTGGGGCACTTTGCCGGGTAGGTCACTTCCGCAATGAATCAGAATACTTTCATTGATTTCGCGCCAGGATAAATAGCCGAGATGAGGGAGGCTGCTGAGAAGCGTGTGCAGTGGAATCTAACTAATTGCTTAGTTAACTATCTAATTCAATCTAAAAGTCTACAGCGAGCTATGCCATTAAGTAGAATACATCCTCGCTTGCTCAAGTTCTAAAATAAGAAAGAATAGAAGAGAATAGAAGACAGTAGAAGACAATCATGACGCCATATGTTCTAGTCCATTCGTCATTATATGCCATTAGCCATTGGTCCGGACCGCTCGTCAATCGACTGGTCCATCGAACAACGGCAGCGCTATATCAGTGGCCCGACTATCCGTCAACAGCCTAGTCCGTACAACTACATACAAAGAATTCGTCAACGCGCAGTGATCGTACCACCTGTCTCTTCACCTGCAGGCCCAGCAGCACCACCCACTATGTTGGCCCCTCTGCGTTCGCTTCACAGAGCATAGGAAGTGCACTCATGCAACTCCATCGGGTTGCCATGGCCATGGTCAGCACGATGACAATAAATTGAGCATTTTGCTGAATCTTTAGCACAGTGACAGCGTCGCGTACTCTAATTAGGTGCCCTTACACTGGCACGAAATACCGACTCGACTGTTGACGTTCGTCCTAGCCTTCGGTGGATCCATGATCCAGAATATTGGGAAATGGTCCGTCCATACGTGTAGCGTGGCCATTGGCGAATGTCCAGGCCATTGGCCAACGTGCAAGATAGATGAATAGACCAGAACACACATCAATAAGAACCTTCTGTGCAGTCTACCAAGTTCGTTTGACAATCAAGCTGCTGCTTGCCTTCGCCGTGGACCTCGAGCCCCGAATAAAACAGCCTCGCAAGCAGCAACTATCCAACAATGAAATGTATTCTAGAAGAAAAGAGAAGCGGATAGATAATAGAGACATCTACAGTCTCAACTGATAGTTTTAAGATTAGGACAAATAGATAGCTCAGCCAATATAACCGTCACAAACAACTAGTGCCTCAGACGTCGATAGCCCAGAAGAAGGTAAACTTCGTCTTCCCTCAATCTTTTCTTGCGTCTAAACTCAGCGCATTTTGCTATTGCTGCAGATATCAATACCAAACCTACATTAACCCAGGGATACCACTGTCCTGCAGCTTTCGGACCTTCGTCTGTGACTATCAAGCACATGGACTTTCTATTGGTAACGACGTTTGCTATCCACGCAGTGCTGAAGATGACCGCAGCTATACGTTCTTGGCGAAGACCGGCGATCGGTTTTGAGGAGGTAGGCGCAGGGCCCTGGCGATACCGCGGAGGTTGGAATGGGACGTTCTACGAGCTTCATTGTGAATCTCTAGGGCCGGTGATCTCGGCCCGAGTAGTGGCGGCCTGGGTTTGGCTACAATAGCGCGTCAGAACGCCCACTCCCTCTCCCATATCAACAATATTATCTTCCAGAGAATCCACAGACCCATAACCACAGGGAAGAGCACAATTCTGGGTAAGGTCGAAATTACGCCTTTGAGTGACACTGTTTCCCCCTATACGGCACGAAGCTCGTCCGGCGACCTGAACCCCGCGTGCAATGTGCCCAGCAACGGTACGTACAGTTAAAGCTGTTGTGGTTGGCGCCTAGGCGCTGCCCCGTTTCAGTACTGTTACCGGCTTCAGAGGCTTCCGGCTTAGCCATGCCCGGAAGCCTCTGATCCGAAGGCCTGAGCCACGTCGGCTTCAGCATATAAAGCCGCCCGGAACTCCTAGTAGCCCGTAATTAGTTGTCGTTTTGATATAGCCGTTCTCTATACAGTTAAATCTAAGCTTTTGTTTACCCGACACATAGCCTATACTCCAACAAAAGCTATGATCAAAGGTCTGCCACGGCATTTCCATCAACTAGCCCTTTTCGCTCATGCATGCGCCCTCAAGGTAGATATGCACGTAACACATGCTTACAATGCAGACGGTAGCTGCGATGAACATAAGACCCCAGGCTCGATTAATTCGCGCCGCGGAGGATTGACGTAAGGTTTTTGAGGATTCGAGCATAGGGAACATGACGAGGCACCCAGCAGCGACGATGTTCCAGATCCCGAGGACGTCGATGTTTTCAGCTGGCACATTTGTAATTAGGAAGAATAAGTGCACGGCTGCCGCCCCTCTTATCAACTCCGTCAGCATGTAGGTATATATCCTATACTAGCTAGCATCAGACACACGAAGTCTTACGAATACGTCAACGCTGATGCAAGGGCACCGGCCACAAGCCACTCTACCCGCTGTGCGATGACAGAAAAACCCAGCAGCAGGCAATACATAATTCGAGGAAGTGTGCCGTGTTGGCCACTTAAAGGGTAGTAGAAAGTCACCTTTGGGTGGTCAGGTGTGACGGTCACATAGTTAGATCTCAGCGATAAGTAACCCATTTGGACAGTTCAAGGGATGGGCGACCTCAATTACGGTTGGGCGAACTTGAGCAGATGGGATAGCGGTTGAAGCAGAGTTGAATATCTGTTGTCGGCTCGGCTCGCATCATCTCGAACTGCGTTGACCACCCCGCTCTCTCTACATAAAACATGCGTAACTACGTAAGCAACCACCTCAGCCCGCACGAATGGAAAGGCACGTCGTTGCACACAAAGACGCTTGGCCTTCCCAAAAGATTATTAATAGTTAAAACGGGCCAGCCGGCCGGTATTAGCACAGGGCGTTTCGGCAGCCCCACAAGGTTCCAGCTAAGCGACGCCTAACACATCTTGACTGTGAAAGAGCAAGCAGACACTCCTGTTCCTGGAATACTACTGTCGGTTCCACTTGGAACGAAACGAGCAAGGGTTAGCAGAGCGTTGTCCAATACTGTTAGTAGTGCCAAAGCAGGTGGTCAAACAATGGGCGGATGACATTACGAACCATTTTCCGGGACTGGAGGTACTTGTCTCGTACGAGCAGAGCGCGCTTGGAATGAAGCCCAATGGTCAGACCGTAGGTGGGGTAGGCAATGGCGGAGGTTGATGGCTTCGGAGAAAAGTCAATGCTCCCAGAACGGTGGCAATAACTACATGTTCGACGCAACAGATGGTCAAGGACCTTACTTTTCACCCCACACCAGACTCACGTCGAGCGAGGCATATACTAACTAGAAGTAAGGAGCGATGAAGATGGCAATGACAGCGAAGAGGATGGTATTGGAGGTGGCTCGGACGAGAGAGAGGTGGAGGTGGAATGGCATAGCTATCTGCAGGATTGGTTTGCAATGGTGATTCTAGACAAATTGCAAAAGGTCCGAAACGTGAGGACCAAAGTCTAGTCAAGCATATGAATGACCCAAGCAAGGTGCACTTGGCTGGTAGCCGCAACGCCAATAGTGAGCGGACCTTTGGTAAGTACACGACTAAGTCTACCGCAAGTGTGCTTGTTCCAAAGGGAGACTAACTAGTTTGGCATCAGGACTTCATCGCGCTTTTGTCTTTGCTCTAGCCTTCGGTAAAGGGGGTTGTGCTGGGCAATACTGCGTGTAAGAAACTTTGTTTTGTTTAACGGAAGCAGACGCAGTCAATATCGTGTAGATACAGACCGGCGGAAATAAAGAATGGGAATCCACGCAATACACACCTGCTTGTGACATTAGACCTGAAGTTTATCAGGGACATGCTTCTTATAAAGGATCCAATAACCATCCAAGACGTATTCCATATGATGGAAGATCCGACCCGCCCCAAGTGACCGGCTTCTCCCAGGCTTATGCAGATCGAAGGTGGTGGCGTAGCGGAGCCCAGAAAGCTAATGAAGTCGTTCACGTTCAAGACCGTCTCACTGAAGCTCACAGAGCAGGATGCTGAGGAGCTGCCATGGCTCCACCGAGATGCTACAAGGGTGAACGGTTGGGACCGTGCCCTGGTTATTGTACGAGATTGGGGCATGGCTAACCTTCCAAAACCACAGGCTCACAGTCAAATTTCGTGTCTATAACCCAATTGTAACTACCGTATAGCCACAGAGAGGCCATATATGCGTCAACACTTTCAACAAGATCGAATAGGATACTTGAGAAGCGTCTAGATGTTAAACAACCCCATCTCGTATGTAGATAGTTAGACTATATACAGGAATTAATCCCTCCACAGCACTCCCCGCACATAAACCCAAGCTATTTACAAGGGGTGCTCGTTTAGCCACCCGGTGTTTTTGGACGGCCACCGCTTTTGGGCGGCCACCGCCCACCTCACCATCGACACTCGGTGACCCCACCTTGCATGGACGCATGCATATGCATGCAAAGAAGCACCAAGCAATGAAGCCAACGACTTTGCCCTAAGCCAGTCACTCCATCTAGTGCATGCAAGTGAGAAAATTTTTCGCCACACACTAAAAGTCAACGTTAACTATCAAAACTTTGACACCTCAACCATCGACACAGCCAGAACCTGCACAAAGCAAATTTCCATTGCGTATACAATAAATCACGATGTCTACAGTACTTTCACCGCCCAAAGTAGGCACATTCCCAACCTATGAAGCTCTACTGGCTCATCTTCGGCTGCACACACGAGAGTATAGCTATGCTATTGTAGTTGGTCAAAGCTGGTGAAATTTGAAGGACGTCATCAACAAACGATCATTAATCTGTGCGAAAGGAGGCAAACCTAGGGATCGTGTTGTAGATCGGAAGAAAGAATTTATAAGCCAGAAAACCGACTGTCTATTTGAATATAAAGCTTCATGCAATGCTGATGGCAAGTGGGAATTTTCGGTCGTTGATGCATCGCATAACCATCCACTTGAGAATCCCATATTTCATGTCCAACACCGAAAATTCAGCAAAGAAGTTGAAAATCAAGTTATGTTTATATCCAGGTCTGGATCCGCGCCAAAAGAAATTGCTTCAGCTATATCTATTGCGAAACCAGATCAACTTTGGAAGATGCAGGATATATATGAGTTCCGTCGAAACCTTAAAGCTGAGAAACTTCAAGGACGATCACCAATTGAGGCCATGTTTCACGAAATGCAATCAACAAACTACAACTATAAGTATGAATTGGATGCTGAAGGACATGTACAGATTCTACTATTTGCACATCCTGAATCCCTGGGCCTTTTAAAGCGGTTTCCCAAAGTTCCTTTACTTGATTGTACATACAAAACAAATTGCTTCAAGATGCCGCTACTGAATATTCTCAGTTCTACTGGCATTAATAGTACTTTCTACGCTGCCTTTGTGTTTTTAGCCAGTGAAACTCAACAGGACTACGAAGCAGCTTTGAGGATACTACAAGCAGTTATGAACGTCAAGAATATAAGTTCTCCAGGTATTATGGTAACGGATAACGACAACGCACTGATGAGTGCTATCAAATAAGTATTTCCACAATCGAAAAACCTCCTCTGTTCGTGGCATATCAACACTAATGTGAATGATCATGGTAAACAGCTAGGGGTTTATGCGAAAGACACAGATGAAGAGACTTCATTTATAAAAGAGTGGCAAACAATTGTATCATCTGTAACAATTGATGACTATGACCGAAACTGGGCTGCATTTGAGTAGAAATATAGCTACTATCCACTAATGCTAGCACACCTTCAGTCGACATAGTTGGATGGGCATAAGAAATGCTTTGTTCACTGTTGGGCTAATCGAAATCTTCACTTCGACCATCTTGAAACCTCATGAGCAGAGGGTACGCACTTTACAATTAAGCAGTACCTTCAGGTTTCCACTGGTGATTTGTATAATGTCCTCAACAAGCTTTCTCTTATGCTTGCAACCAAGCATAATGAATATCGAGTAGCACTGACATCAGCCAGAAATAAGACACCACAATGCTTTCGAATTCCGCTCTTCGAGCCCTTAATTGGACACATTACACCATTTGCACTCTATCAGGCCTTCGACCAAAAGCAGATTCTTAGCCGCCCAAGTCTCCACCATCCATGTTATCACTCTCATATGGATTCTATGGGAATACCATGCTACCACATTATGCGGGAGCGTATAGCAAATAATCAGAACTTATATCTCCATGATTTTCACTCTCGATGGCACTTTATGTCGCCCCCAGAAGACTTTGTTCAAGCTGTACCAAGGCCGATTCTCAACCCAACGATTGTCAAACCCAAGGGGTGACCGGCAGGGTCCAGAAACAAACAATCAGGCTCATCAACCTGTCGCGAACCATCTCAGTTTGAAGTTACCTCATATAGTGAAGTGGATAGTACGAAAAGCAAGGGTAAAGGCAAAGCGGTAGCAACAGGACATAAGCGCACACGGTCTGGACGCACACGCAATCAGCCACTCACTATCTTCGAAGAGCATACAGGAGACAATTCAGAGG